>JALIZH010022905.1:0-65769 GCA_030522465.1 Rhipicephalus appendiculatus
ACTTTTTGAATTGAACACGAGCAGGAAGTGTGAAATTGAAGCAAGCATGCGGTAAAGCTGTTTGGGTATTGCATGCACTGTAAGCAAAAACTATCCGAGATTGGGGTTTTTGCGGCTCATGACCTCTGAAAACTCCCTCGCGTTTAAAATTACTACCTCATGTTGGAGTAAAAGGCGGTACATGACATAGTTTTACCACCACCTCTCAGGGACGTAGTAAAAGGATGTCACAATCCAGTTTTACTACGTGGGGAGTTTTCTGTCAGGTGACTTTTAACCACGATGTGAGAGTTTATTATCACGTGACTGGAAGCTGCAGCTGCTTCGGCGGCTTCCCCCCCCCCCTGAGTGACGCTCTCAGTTCCAGTGAAGGTATGCGAACCCCACAAATGCCTTTTTTTTTTTCAAAGATTTGTATGGCATTGTCGCGCTTCGTGGTTGACCCCCACTGCACGGCCGCTCGATCTCCCCCTTTGGTGCCCAGTGCATGCACTTTCACTGGAACTGGGTGCTGCTGAAGCGAAACGAGCGAGGAAAGCATTCTGTGAACGAAAGGGCGTGCTCGAAGAAAAAAAAAAACTGCTGGAAAGCCGTCTTGCAGATTTTCGCAAATCGTTGGCGTATGTTGTTTAGTGGCCCTGGAGACTGGCGAGTGTCAGAAGCTCGCGCTGTATGTGTCTCGTTGCACTGATGGCAAGCTCAACTGGATCTCACGTGTTTCTTCTATCATCGAGCGGCCGTGCGCGTACGAGCGCGAGCCTCCGAACCTGGACGTCGCGGATACCTCGCTTCCGTGCTGAATCGCGAAGAGCTACGAAGAACACTGCCAGCGGTAACAACATCAAGCTGGTGTGATCGTCCGTATTGCTTCCTGGAGAGTGACCGGTTACAACTTTGAAGCGATAGGAAAAAGGCTTCGCTACGTCGTCGGCACCGAGCCGGCCAGTGTGAGTGCGTCGCCGGAGCAGGTGAAACAAGCGTCGCATAGATTTTGTTTCACAGAAAGCAATGTCTGCTGTAGTAAAGTACAGCCGGAATTGTCCGCAGCATGTGCCAACCGTTTTCAAACATCTAGATCGAAGGAGAGCACCCATACGAGGCATACGGAACCAGCGTGCGGCCGCCGGTGAGCATGGTGAAAACCCGGTCGGTGAGCCGTCTCGTTCGTTGTGAGTACATCGCTCCATAAGACGCCGCGAATAGCGGAGACGTATTTTTCATTGCTGTCTAAAATAACAACGACGAAAATTGCAGAGGAGGTGCATTCTGTGATCGCCAGCTGTCTTTCATCGCATAGCCGTGCTCCTCGAAAAGGCCTAGCGACGCCGTTGGTCCGAAGCCGGTACAGGCGCGGCACCGCTCTTCTTCGCCGGCGTTCCTGAATATGTGCTTCGACTGTGTTTGTGTACTGCCACTCAATGAAAATTATTGAGCTGCCATGGTTTGTGTGTGCTTAGGTATATTTTGTGAAGTTGTGCGTGAGCACTGCTAACGCGTGTGGGCCAGCAGGCTGCAGTGCCAGCTAATAATTGGATAATCAAAAAAGGTAAGATCGGGAGGGTTTATGCTAAGAGGTCGGTGTGACTCATGGTGACTTGCAACCCACCTTAAGTTTACGCGTGCGCTATGAAACTTTATTGTTCGACGATGCCAAAAAGTAGCTCTCCCACCGGCACTACATGGCGGGTCAAATGCGGTGCCTATATATACCGGGTGGTCGAAGTACGGTTGAGTAAGGCGAGCGGTCCGTTCAGGTGATGTTTTATTCTGCATTGGTTGTGTGTGTGTGTTTGTGTATATGTTAATCTCTGTATATGTCATCAATTCCGCGTCATTTGATGCTTAATAAATGCGTTGGCTCATGGTCTGATCACAGCTGTCACTTTTTATTTTTTTTGTACCACTAGAAATAACTCTCAGAAATCACCCTAAAAAACCTTGTAACGGCAGTAAAAAATTACTCCAACTATACTCGCTGAAAACCTCGGCGGGGTAAATAATTACTACCGTTTCTACGCTCAAAAACTCGACTAGCGTGAGAGTAAATTTTTACCTCGACTGGTACGTAGTAAAAAAACCCCAGAAAAGGTAGTGCGCTAGAGGACAAGCAGTTTACTCCAGTTTTTGGTTTTTTTTCTGGTTATTTTTGTTTAGTGTGTGGGCTACGCAAGGAGAGTAAGAAAAAACAACCATTTCCCTTTTCGGGAAATTGAGAACAAGCGATGCTGGGCGTGTTCGTGCCTGACCTACTGACTTTCTTTCTTTCTTTCTTTCTTTCTTTCTTTCTTTCTTTCTTTCTTTCTTTCTTTCTTTCTTTCTTTCTTTCTTTCTTTCTTTATTTCTTTCTTTCTTTCTCTCTTTCTTTCTTTCTTTCTTTCTTTCGTTCTTTCTTTCTTTCTTTCAATAGGCCCTTTCCTACGCTGCGGAAGCAAAACGGCTCTTATTGGTTGCGGGCATGGTTTGAGGGCCTAGCTGCGGCAGTTTGCATCGTACCAAATGACTACTGTACCGGCGCCGGCACCAGGACATGCGTTTATATCCAGGCAACGATGAACTGTGGCAGCATGAATTGACAAGTCAGGAGTATAAAACATCAGATTCCGATATCTAAGTCGGCTGATCGCCGGCAAGCCGTCAATAAAGGCAGCATCACTTATTGCAAAACGGCACATACAAATGAACGTGTGACTGGTGCGCCTTCGAGGGTCACCTTTATTGATTCGATCCGACGCTGCCGCCATGGAAAATTTGTAGCTCATCGCAAGCTGCGCTTGAAAATATCAGCAACGGATGCAGCCTCGGGACTACACTGTGGCCTCGCCTTGACTAAAGGAAACCTAAACGACCATGTGTGGAACGTGTGTGGCAAATGTAACGATGACAGGACAACCATTTCTGTGTTAATGACGTATCTGCAGAAATGTGGCACGAAGAATTCCCGTCTGTGTGCGTCACAGCATGGAACGGCAATTTCGCTTATCCCTCTAGTGTAGGAATCACTTATTTTCTGGAATCACTCTCGAATTATTGATGATTTCGGGAGTGGGAAAGCATCATTTGCTTACGATACATGGCGTTTTAACTGCTGCACCTTAGTTAACTAGTTTACTAATGTTTTGCTATAATCTTGCTCAACTGGACGAAGACTATATATCATAGATGAGTTCGTTGCTGGGCCTGTTGATTCATAGCTTGGAAAATTGACGAACCCAGCCTTGAAAGGCATCTACACAACAAGAGAAGTGTGTGTGGTCGTCAAAACTTTTTCTCGTCTATACGCGTATTTCAAGGCTGGGTTAGTCGATTATCCAAACTATGTAGCATCAGCGGAAGGAACAAGACCTTTCTGGCAATCACGTAGAAAATGATCCACCTGTATTTATTTCGGGTGAGAAAATGCAGTTCATTTGAAATAGAAATACTCAACAGCACGCATATTGTCATTATGTTAATGAACTTAGCTTATACAATGAACTATAACTGTTACTTTATTCCTGACTAGACCATGTTATGACGCAATGTATGGGAGAGATAACAGCAACTGCTTCGTGAAAAAAATTGCTAGGATTACTGTGGACTTTTGCATCTGACTTGTTTTAAACACGTCAGCGTTGCCGTTGCGGCTTTGCATTTTACCCTGATAGCCAAAGATTTCCTGCCAGCATAGTTCTGTCTGAATTAAAATTATGTATGTTCAGTATGTTCAACTTGGCTAGAGTCTGGTAATATCATGCTTACTGCTGACCATGCAGTTGAATAGCACTCAAGTTTACACCAAAGTGGTGAGAAATCGTTAAATAGAGAATGTCGCTGCATCAGACGTTTCAACAAGCAGAGTTCTATTTGTAACGATGGCAACGGTGTGGTCCCGACAAGGACAAGGAACCTGTGAAAACATAGGCTTCACCGACAACATTGCTTGTTCGACAACTTTTCATCACTCCAAGCGTTCATCTACGCCTGAAACTCCGTCTTGTCAAATTTCCGCAGTATGTAAATTACCGTGTTTGACAATCATGTCACGGCGTATTACCGCGAGGGCGGACCTTGAAAACTGTTTTTTCAGCAAGTATAACACGTAGAAACCTACCAAGGAGCTATACTAAACCTAAACACAACTTCTGTGAACGCAAATGCATGCTTTCTAGATTACATTCTTACGCTAGCCTCAACTGGCTAAGCCATACAATACTTCTGGGCAAGCGAAACTCCTCGCGAGAATTTCTCTGGAAGAGTACGCGCTAGGGTTTTCCTTTGACCTAGACGTTATAGGGCAGTCCCACGGCGGGCTTGTGAGCCCGTCAATTACGCCATTATAGCTACTCTAAAAGTGTGAATCGCCGAGGTTCACGCAAAGCTGTTCGCGGGGGAATTCGCTGGCACTAAGGTTATCGCCACTTCTGAAACGCATCTGTGCAACCTCTGTCACTCCTGCGAGTACCAACAAAATAAGGATAGAAAATAAAGATATTCGCACTGCCAGGAGAAGCTACTCTCAATATATAAGAAAACAAGTGCGCCTTACCCATGACTGCGCTAAGAGAGGACGGCCGTTATGGGTCTTCTTCGTCAACTCAGTTAGCACGTGGCTTGTGCTTCCTCGTTAATGGCTTTAACCCACTACGGGCGATAGGTCAATCAGCAGGCTGTTTTACAACCGTTCTTATCGTTCTCATTTATCTTCTGATTTGCTACTGTTTATTATTATTATTATTATTATTATTATTATTATTATTATTATTATTATTATTATTATTATTATTATTACGTAATCACGATTAAGCTCGGAAGTGTATACCGCAGTGACGAGAGAAAAACTAGGTGTATAATTGAGATATAAGGTTTGATTGAGTTTAACGTAAAATATATCTTTCTGACATAACGAATCAACACATAATTTTTACAAGGTTAACAAGGTCATCGTGTTTTTTTTTCCTTTGTCAAAATTATCGACGGCAGGAGAAATACGACCGCGAGATAATCGAATTGACTACGCCACAAGTAAAACATACATTTACATTAAAAGCAGTTGAAATCAAAAGGATGTTCGATTTTGGGGGCGCAGTTCCTCGCCTGCGCCACAGCCGGTATCCGTAACCGCAATCGCGCGCGATGAGACACAAAACATGGTTCATTCCACCGTGACAGGAATCGGCATAACGCGAATGGCAACAGTGCTTACGACGAACAGTTGATTGTTTACTGCGCACGACTGCATCAGAGATTTCTCAATGACTTATACACCTGTCACACGGCGAATGTAATATTACTTACAGCTAATGTCATTTGTATGCAATAACGTTTCTTTGCTGTCACACGGGGAAACTAAACGCATATCATGAAAATGTCCTTTTCTGTCGAATGAGGTCACGAAACACACCCTCTTTTTTATTTCCAACCAAAGGAGCAGTCTGCACGCCAGGAACCTTTTGAGACGATGGCCATTGACCCATGTATAAGTAACTGTTATGTTCTGCCGCTTATACGTCAATCGTATATAATAGACAGCGTGCCACTGCACGTTATACAACTACTTTCTCGGCTCTTTCTCCGCACAGTCTCTCACTGAGCGCCAGTCTCTGGAATTCAAAGCGGTTTCCTTCGAACAGCTCGTCTACACCGCTGCCAGGCTAACGCTCCCCCCGCGGATTTGATTACACAACCTAGCTACTGCGTCCCGGGGCCAGCTTGGGTTGAGGGTCGAGGCGCCGCGACGCGCGGTCCAGATGAGGGAGGTGCGATGACAGGCAAACGCCTCTCCTCTTGCTTCCTATAACGGTTTGAGGAGACAGAGGCGGCCTGCTTACAGTTAAATGTAAAAACCGGCTCCATGGTTCCGGCTCGCTGAGTGTGGAGACACGGCGTGAAAGTACTAGGACTCCTACAGCCATAACTCCGGGACGTGGTATGTAAACTCACTGTCATTTCTGGTGTACTGTGAGAGCGGACCTGCGGACACCCTGCGCAAACACGTGAACGCATATTTCAGAGGAATCTACGCCGCTAGGTTTCGCTGGGAACGTGGTAGGAGCAGATAGAGAGCCGTGATCGGAAAGAGTGCCAAGTGCCAAAGCGCCCGTCTAAAGTGTAAAAACACTGTTATCGAGATTAGGTGCAAACTAGTTGGACCAGCAATGTTCACCTCGCCTTTTCTTTGCCTACCAAGAGGTATTAATGATTATACCGAGCTCACTTTCCTTCCGTTTCGGCTGTAATCCCTAAACTGATCGATCAGTACGACTCCGTATGATGCAACTTTTGTGTGGGCCGTAACCACTTGGTTGTCGAAAAGTGAGAGTCCGTTCATCCTCTGTTGTGACACTGTTCTAGACTCTAACTGAAGAAAGTTAAGCGGAAGAGTAAGACGCTGTTTATGTTGTCATCATTATGCTTCGGAATGGTATTCATATGACTCTGTTTTATGGGCGAAGCTCCTTATGCCGTGGGTCGTGCGTCCCTTGTAGTTTGTAGTGCGTAGTAGCCACCTGCGTGATGACGATGACGCTGCCATCACGGCACACCACATGGAATGTGGTGTGCCGTGATGACGATGACGATCGCGATGCCATACAACACATGGCATCGCGATATGGTCTCACATGCATATCGTTTGACCACATGCAACCAACCACCATCACGTATTTGATGATGTACCTCTGGAGCTTCGCCCACTCATCATCATTCACTCCGCGGATATGCTGTGATTTTTTTATGACTGAGAGTCGCTGGCGAAGCGCTGTCTATGAGAAGTGTACAGAGGATGCGTTCCCACAACTCGAGAAACCTTGACCCTTCCCAGAAACAGTCTTCCCTGGGCGGGAAGCGCCCACAAAGGGAAGAAAAAAATTCCCCCATGTCCCGCTAAAGGAAACCATGTGTGGATGCGAAGCAGCGGGGAGATAATTAGCTTGAGCGGGAGGAACGTCGCCGCTGTCATTTCACGGCAGCGGTCCGGGCGCTCATCGCGGCGCTGCACAGGAGAGAGAATGAGGCGCGCGCGCTCCGTCATTTTCATACCGCGGAACTACCGTGGCGCCCCCAGCGGAGTATGCAGCTGTCACACCACCTATCGTGCGCGCCGCTCCGTAGAGAATTCCTAGAGGAAAGGACGGGGGGAGACCGTAGGAGAGGAGAGAGAGGGGGGAGGGGACGTGCATGCGCTGTGGGGGGTGTGGGAGCCGCTCCGTAGAGTAGAGGATTTTCAGAAGAGAGAGGGGGGAGAGGACGCGCATGCGCTGTGGGGATGTGGGAGCCGCACCGTAGAGTAGATGATTCCTAGAGTAGAGGAAGGGGGGTGAGCGTAGGGGAGGGGACACGCATGCGCTGTGGGGGGTGTGGGACGCGGGGGCCGCTCCGTAGAGTAGAGGATTCATAGAGGAGAGAAAGGGGTGAACGTAGGAGAGAGAGGGGGAGGGGATGCGCATGCGCTGTGGTGGTGTGGGACGCGGGAAGGAGGGACGCACTAAGCCCCCCTCCAAACACATGCACGCAAGATTAAGGAAGCTGGTCAACCTGGGCGACAGACACCACCTGCCTAGCCATTGCTAAGCAGCCTCTCTGTGCTCTCGGCCATGACTCAAGGAATGGGGTCAACCTGGGCGACAGACACCACCTGCCGAGCCATTGCTGAGCAGCCTCTCTGTGCTATCGGCCATGACTCTGATGACTGTGTTAGGTTTGACGGCCTTCATATCACTACAGTGTTCTGGTTCGCATAATGGGCGCTTCCCTACTTCATGAAAGTGGCCGGACGCGGGACGGGGGGACGGGGGACGCGGGACACGGGACGCGGGAGGGACGGAAAGAGCCCCGAGCATAAGATGCTTCGCATCTAATATTCCGAGCCGACGAACCACAGGGCTGGCGCCGCCTCCACAATGGACCGTTTTTGCCTGTTTGGGCCTGGTACGGTACTGACCTGTTTCGTATATCTTGAGCAATTAAGTCGCCGCAACCCCTTTCCTGACCTTCTGGGAAGAGACGGAGTAACTCGCCCGCCAACTTGTCTTCTCGATTGACCCCACGTAAGTGTCACTGACCGCAGGAACTCTACATCCGAGTGCAACGACCCATCGGCGACAGCGTGTTATTGGCTGATGCCGTGGTAGGTGGGACCGTGTTTGTGATTGATTTCAATCGAGAAAGAGCCAGCTGGAATGGTTAAAACGATGGTGCTAAGTGCAACAAGACGCTCTGGGCCTTGGGTTAATGGCTCACTCAGTTCGCTCGTCGATGAACGTTTACTTTTTACTTATGCAAATAATTGTGCAGAAAGTGCCAGGAAACCTCTGTGTTTTTCGTTTTCCCAAGTTGCGAGCATCATTTCTTCATTTCTTCAACTAGGAGACTCAGTCACGCTACCAGACGGAGTCCGGGTCCGACGCAACCCTAACGTCTCGACAACTGACGTCAGCGGCCTTCGGGAGATAAGCCTTGGGTGCAACACTAAATATTCGGCTGCAATGTACCTTCAAGTTTTATCACCTCCACCCTGCCTCCTGCTTCATCAGCGGCGATAATTTCCTTGATGGGACCTCTATACACTTCAAAGATAACAAACCAACAAGAAACATAACTGTAAATTTTGTCATTTGTAGATATGTTATGCTATTCTATAGTAACCACATAGTAGTTTGATGACGTAATAGTACGTGCGAGACTGTCTAAAAGAAAGGTACTGTCAATTATAGCGGCTGGAAGCCAGCCATGTTACATTTGTGCTCTGTTCTCGTTTGTGCCCGGATCGCGGGTGTTATCGTCCGACTGTCCGACTGCACGTGTTTTGGTGATCAAGGTCGCGACTACACAAATTAGCTGGCGCCGTCTCATTGCGGCAGCCTGAGTTTTGGTCGTGCTCCCACGCATCGTCATATCGTCGGCCCAGGTTCAAAACCCAGAATGGGTTTTGAACCTGGGCTCCCTCTGCGTGGCAGCCCAGTATTCTACGACAGAGCCACGCCAGTGCACATGAACCTTGTGTAAAATAAACATATGTAATGTCGGGGAAGGAATCACGTTAACATGAGTAACAGAGCGTTTTAAAAGAGTAGCATAATAACCAGGCGTCACACATTGCGAACTGCGTAACGAGTGGGCCGCTGAAAGCTCTCAACCCGTTACGAACCGCTCAGCAATAATTCTTCATTGTCATCAGCCACAGCACTAACATAGTGCACCTAATGCCTTACAGGTGTTTAGCGGGTGCCTTGCCTATCTGATGAACG
Organism: Rhipicephalus appendiculatus; assembly: GCA_030522465.1. NCBI lineage: Eukaryota > Metazoa > Arthropoda > Arachnida > Ixodida > Ixodidae > Rhipicephalus > Rhipicephalus appendiculatus. Next base: position 9,225 of record JALIZH010022905.1, read on the forward strand.
AACAATGGCGTAGTGACTAGTTCCCTACTTCTCAACTGACTGTTATGGACCAAACGGACCCGGCCACCCGTTTATAGATCTTTTTTTTCCTGCTTACTTATGAATGTCTAAGCCTTCGTCACTTTTTCTTTACTTCCCTCTTTCTCTGTTCCTATCTTCCTCTCCTCTATCTCTTACCTCCTCCCGAAAGAGTAAGCAGGTGTTGTGCCCCTCAAGGTGGCAGTTGCCAGCTTGCTCTCCCCCTATTTTCTCTCTGTCCTTGTGTATTTGTGTATGCAGATCAAATAATAATAATAATAATAATAATAATAATAATAATAATAATAATAATGATAATAATAATAATAATAATAATAATAATGATAACATTAGGGAGATTTTTGGTGTAGTGGGTGCCATGCAAGTGTACCTGTAGTAGTTGCCCCAAGAGTGTTTTAAAAGGCTCTAGAAAAACCGCTCTTGCAGCTTTCGTTGTGACTGCGCTGCGCGTTCCGCGAAGGCCTGGCGTTTTTTGATTGGCTTTTGGCTCGACTTAGTTTGTGTCATGCAGCTGTGGCAAGTTGTGTAAAACGCTTGCACCTATATTTCTGCAGCTGCACTTACAGCGAAGCATGTTATCAGATCCAAACGGCAATCGGGTATCTCTCCACCGCCTCTGCCCGTAAGGCAAACAAGGAAATATGGAAATAAGGAAAAATGAAAGGAGCAAACAATTTCTAGGAATTTCGGCCCCTCTTACTGACTATCATCATCATCCAAGCATGAGCTTCTTTCATCATCATCATCAGCCTGTCGACGCCCACTGCAGGGCAAGGCCTCTCCCATGTTTCGCCAATCAACCCGGTTGTGCTTTCTGCTGCCACGTTATACCTGCAAACTTCTTAATCTCATCTACCCACCTAGTTTTCTGTCTCCCCCTCACGCGTTTGACATCTCTTGGAATCCAGTCAGTTACCCTCAATGACGAGCGGTTATCCTGCCGACGTGCTACGTGCCCGGCCCATATCCATTTCTTCTTCTTCATTTTAACTATGATATCCTTAACCCCCGTTTGTTCCCTGACCCACTCTGCTCTCTTCCTGTCTCTTAAGGTTACACCTATCATTTTCCTTTCCATCGCTCGCTGCGTCGTCCTCAGTTTAAGTTGAACCCTCTTTGTAAGTCTCCAGGTTTCTGCTCCGTAGGTAAGTACCGGTAAGATGCAGCTGTTATATACCTTCCTCTTGAGGGATAGTGGTAGACTACCATTCATGATTTGATAATGCTTGCCGAATGAGCCCCATCCCATCCTTATTCTTCTAGTTATTTCACTCTCATGGTTCGGCTCCGCAGTTGCTACCTGTCCTAAATAGACGCACTCCTTTACAACTTCCAGTGTCTCGCCACCTATCGCAAAGCGCTGTTCTCTGCCAAGATTGTTCCACATTACTTTAGTTATATGCATATTATTTCCAGACCTGCTCTTCTACTTTCCGTATCCAGTTCAGTAATCATAAGCTGTAATTCGTCTCCCGCGTTACTCATCAATGCAATGTCATCAGCGAATCGCAGGTTACTGAGATACTCTACATTAACTTTTATCTAACTCTTCCCAATCTAGGGCCCTGAAAACCTCCTGTAAACACGTGGTGAATAGCATTGGAGAGATCGTGTCTCCCTGCCGTACGCCCTTCTTTATTGGGATTCTGTCGTTTTCTTTATGGAGGACTATAGTGGCTGTGGATCAGCTGTAGATTTCTTCCATTATGTTTATATAGGCTTCGTCGATGCCCTGATTCCGCAGTGCCTGCATGACTGCTGATGTCTCTACCGAATCAAATGCCTTCTCGTAATCTATGAAAGCTATGTATAGGGGTTGGTTGTATTCCGCGCATTTCTCTATCACCTGATTGATAGTATGAATACGGTCTGCTGTTGAGAAGCCTGTACGAAATCCTGCGTGGTCCTTTGGTTGATTGAACTCTAATGTCCTATTAATTCTGTTAGCAATTACTATTGTAAATAGCTTGTAGACAACGGACAGTAAGCTGATGGGCCTGTAATTTTTCAGGTCCTTGACGTCCCCTTTCTTATGGATCAAGATGATGTTGGCATTCTTCCAAGAATCTGGTATCCTCCCTGTCGAGAGACACTTCGTATACAGGGTGGCCAGTTTTTCTAACATAATCTCTCCACCGTCTTTCAACAGGTCTGATGTAACCTGATCCTCACCAGCGGCTTTGCCTTTTTGCATTCCCTTTGGGGCTTTCTTTACTTCTCCTGTCAATACTGGTGGGATCTCAGATTCCTCTGGGCTATTATTGCTTCTTACGTTATTGTTGTATCTAATAAAAGGACAAAGCGCGGTGACGTCACTACTGACGCACCGCAACTCATGTGTATATATGGCCAAGCGAGATGCTGGGTTATCTGATTAAACTGTGCGCCACGAAACGTGTCACAGCTGCCTTCTTGTTCCCAAGCTACAACTGGCGACGAAGATGCTGGAATGAATCTACGATCGGAAGGGGCGGATCCCGTGAAGGACTGAGGCAGGGCAGAGCACAGCATGGCCAAGATGTGGGAATTCGACGCATTCCTGGAGGACGGCGATGAAGACTTTGCTTCGTACGTGGAAAGATTCGAGCACTACTGCGAAGTAGCCAACGTACAAGAGGAGAAGCTTAAGAAGTCGGCCTTCATAACGGCCATTGGCAAGAATGCGTCCAAGACGCTCAAGGATTTGCTTCTACCGGCGACCCCTGCGGAGAAGAGTCTCGCAGACCTGGTCAAGGTACTGAGTGACCATTACGAGCCTGCAAGCCGAATAATCGCAGAGCGATTCAGATTCAACAGGCGGTACCAAGCGGAAGGTGAGACAGTAGCGACGTTTGCAGTGGCACTGAAGCACATGGCCGCTAAATGCAAGTATGGCACATTCCTTGACGACGCACTACGCGACCGGTTCGTCGCTGGACTGCGAAACCCTGCCATTCAGACGGGTCTACTAAAAAAGAAGGAGCTGTCGTTTGAATCTGCTTGCGACTTTGCCAAAAGCGTTGAAATGGCGGAACAGGAGTCGAGGGGGTTTCGACCTGGCAGTGGAACGGAAGCCGACGTCCAGGCGATAAGGAAGACGGGCAGGAAAGCGGCATTTGCGGTCAAGCCAGGCAAGCAATACGAGGCAACCAAGACAAAGTGTCACCGTTGCGGGCAAGAGCACGACGCCAATTCTTGTCGTTATCGGAAAGCAAGGTGCTACAGCTGCAAACGCACGGGTCACTTGGCTCGAGTATGCGGACAACGCCCACCGGGTGCGGGAAAAATTCACGCCGTTGCCGACCAGCAAGAAGATAATGAGATGATGCTCTACGCCGTACATCACGCCGGCCTTACGAAGCAGCCGTATCAGGTAGAACTTATGCTCGGAAGGAAGCGCGTGCAGATGCAAGTAGACACAGGAGCCGCGGTTTCTCTGATATCGGAAGACCTATGGAAGCAGCTAGTGAATCCTCCGCCGCTCACACCGTCTACGGTTAAGCTGAAGACTTACGGAGGAGCACCGCTGGAAGTGAAGGGGCAAGCCGAGGTTCCGGTCGAGTACAACGGACGGCGCAAGATTCTACCAGTAGTTGTGGTGTCAGGAAATAAGCCAGCGCTACTTGGACGCGATTGGATTCAGGACCTAGACGTCGACTTGAATGGCATTCACACGGTGCAAGCGGAGCTCACGGCGGACAACCTTGTGAAAAGGTATGCCAGTGTTTTCACTCCTGGGTTAGGACTGATGAAGGGCTTTCAAGCGAAACTTTCTTTAAAAGAAGGTAGCTTGCCAGTGTTCTGCAAGGCACGTCCAGTACCATATGCCGTAAGGGAGCGAGTTAAAGAAGAGCTAGATAGCCTACAAGCTGATGGGGTACTGGTGGGTGTGACGCAAAGTGACTGGGCCACGCCGTTGGTGGTAGTCGAAAAACCAGGGAACAAAGTACGTCTTTGTGGAGACTATAAAGTGACAGTAAATCCCTGCGTTAAAACTGATCACTACCCGCTGCCAACGGTTGAAGACATGTTCGCGGTCCTAGCAGGAGGCAAAGTGTTTACCGTTTTGGACTTGTCGTCAGCGTACCAGCAAATTGAGCTGCACCCTGACTCGCGGCCCTTATTGACTATAAATACACACATGGGCTTATTTCAATATGTTCGAATGCCCTACGGCATTTCCAGTGCACCAGCAGTATTCCAAGCAATCATGGACGAGTTGCTGAAGGGACTAAGTGGAGTTGTTTGTTACCTTGACGATGTGCTTATCACAGGTGCCGACTACAACGAATGCCTGGCACGTGTAGAAGCAGTCCTGCAGCGCTTCGAGAAGCACGGCGTCAAAGGAAGGCACGAAAAGTGCAAATTTTTTGTGAAGTCCGTAAGATATCTGGGCCATGTCATTGATGAGACAGGCGTGCACCCTTGGCATGAAAAGGTGGAAGCAATTAGAAAGGCTCCAGCGCCAAAAAATTGCACGGAGCTAAAGGCCTATCTTGGCATGTTGACATTTTATTCCCGGTTCATGCCGAACATGTCATCGGAACTAAGGCCGCTATATCAACTTCTTCAAAAAAGATGAACCTTGGGCATGGTCGGAAGAGACTGAAAAGGCATTTCAGAAAAGCAAGAAAAGGCTCACTCAGGACTCAGTACTAACCTTCTACGACCCTAAAAAACCACTAGGTCTGGTTTGCGACGCATCCCCTTACGGGGTTGGAGCAGTTTTATTTCATGTTGTTTGCGGCCAAGAGAAGCCGATAGCATACGCGTCGTGCACGCTAAGCAACGCCGAGAAATGCTACGCGCATACCGAGAAGGTGGCGTTGGCCGTGGTGTTTGGGGTAAAGCGCTTTCATAAATACATTTATGGGCGTGAGTTTACGATTTATTCCGATCACCTTCCACTAGCTAGTCTGTTTGGCCAGACAAAGCCAATTCCACAGATGGCTGCCGCGCGCATGCGACGTTGGATGCTGTTACTGGCAGCTTATCAGTACAAGTGGACTTATAGAAAGGGTGCGCAAGTGGCTAACGCTGACGCGTTATCACGATTGCCGCTTCCGAACGAAGCAGACAAGAGCGACTACGTTCTGTTTTTCTCCGCTGTTGAAGCAGTACCGCTTTCAGCGAGCGAGATTCAAGCGGAAACTGAGAAAGACCGCACGTTGTCTAAAGTGAAACTTTTCGTTTTGAATGGCTGGCCTGAAAGACTATCAGATGTTGACATTGCACCCTATTTTGTCCGGCGAAACGAGCTGTCTCTTGACTCTGGGTGCATAACCTGGGGCACTAGGGTAGTTATTCCCGAATCTTTGCAGCCAGAAGTGCTACAGCTTTTGCACGAGGGGCACCCTGGTACCACTCGCATGAAAATGCTATCAAGAAGTCACGTGTGGTGGCCGAAGTTAAATGAGCTGATCGAAGAAACAGTTCGACGCTGTTCAACTTGTCAGCTCAGCCAAAACGCTGCACCCGCCATACCACTTATGTCATGGGGACGGCCCGCCAGACGGTGGCAACGAGTGCACCTAGATTTTGCATACTACAAACAAGACTGGTTTTTGGTGCTTGTCGATGCCCATTCTAATTGGGTGGACGTTATACACATGAAATCGACCACGGCGTCGAAGACTGTAGAAAAGCTTCGCACCATTTTTGCAGCGTTTGGGCTTCCCGAACAGATTGTGACAGATAATGGTCCCCAATTTGTGTCTGACGAATTTGCAGTTTTCCTCAGATCCAATGCTGTGCAACACGTCAAGACACCTCCGTACCATCCGGCTTCGAACGGGGCAGCAGAGAGGCTCGTCCAGACGGTAAAGAAGAACTTTGTACGCCAACTGCGAGACGAGAGGCGCTCGGGGCAAGCCCGGACCATTCAACACCGGCTGGACCAGTTCCTTTTCACATACCGCAACACGCCGTGCTCCACGACTGGTAAGACTCCTGCACAGAGTTTCCTGTGTTGGGCACCGCGCACGCGTCTCAGCATTTTGCACCCTGAATTAGCCAAGCGGTCAGAGCCTACTTCACCTAGAGAGCAAGACCAGGGACAGAAAAAAAATTGGAGGGAATTTGATGCAGCAGAACGGGTCCGGGTGAGAGGTATCCGACCAGGCGACCCGCACTGGTTAACAGGAACGATTGTTGGCCGTGTCAGCGTGGCAACTGACATAGTCAAAGTGGAAGGCCAGGAACGAATCATGCATGCCGATGACATTGTGAATACAAGTGCTCCTCTTACTCTACCCAGAACAGTGCGCATCACCGGCACACCTCTCGCGCAACCTGGTCCGGCGACCCCTGAAGAAACAGAGGAAACTCCTACCGAGGTCCAGGAACCAACGTCGGAAACTACAGATTCTACCGCCGCTGAAGAACAACCTCCTGAACCTCTGCCACGCCGAAGCACAAGGGTTCGGCGACAGCCTGAAAGATATGGATATTAAAGAAAATAAGGGAGAAGGAATGTTGTATCTAATAAAACGACAAAGCGCGGTGACGTCACTACTGACGCACCGCAACTCATGTGTATATATGGCCAAGCAAGATGCTGGGTTATCTGATTAAACTGTTCGCCACGAAACGTGTCACAGCTGCCTTCTTGTTCCCAAGCTACAATAATTATCATCCTCACTGTCTCGGCTGCTGTACAGATCTCTGTAGAACTCTTCCGCTACCTCAACTATTCTATCCATATTGGTTGTAACCTTGCCTTCCTTGTCTCTTAATGCATACATCTGATTTTTGCCTATGCACAGTTTTGTCTTCATAGCTTTGAGGCTTCTTCCGTTCTTTAGAGCATGCTCAATTCTCTCCATATTATACTTTCTTATGTCGGCTACTTTACGCCTATTGATTAACTTGGAAAGCTCCGCCAGCTCTATTTTGTCTGTTGCATTTGAGGCTTCCATGGTTTGACGTTTCTTAATGAGGTTTTTCGTCTCTTGGGATAGCTTACCAGTGTCCTGTCTAACGACTGTACCCCCCGACTTCCACTGCACACTCCTTAATGATACTAGTCAGATTATCGTTCATTGCGTCAACGCTAACGTAATGTTTCCTCGGTTAGAACCGTGAATCTATTCTGAAGAGAAACTCTGAATTCCTGTACTTTCCCTTTCAGAGCTAGTTCATTAATCGGCTTCTTACGTATCAGTTGCCGCCGTTCCTTCCTCACGTCTAGGTGAATTCTAGATCTTACCATTCTGTGGTCACTGCATCGGATCTTGTTAACTACTTCCACATCCTGTACAATGCCCGAGTGGGCACACATTGTGAAGTCTATTTCATTTTTAGTTTCGCCATTAGGACTCCTCCACGTCCACTTACGAGTAGCCCGTTTTCTGTAGAAGGTATTCAAGATTCGTAAATTATTGCATTCTGCAAATTCTACTAGTAACTCCCCTCTGGCGTTTCTAGAGCCGATGCCATATTCCCCAACTGCATGATCTCCAGCCTGCTTCTTGCCTACCTTTGCATTAAAGTCGCCCATCAGTACAGTATACTGTGTCTTTACCTTACTCATTGCTGATTCTACGTCTTCGTAGAATCGTTCAACAAGTTGATCATCATGGACTTGATGTAGGCGCGTAGGCCTTTACCACCTTCATCTTGTACCTCCTATTAAACTTAATTACGATACATGCCACCCTCTCATTAATGCTATAGTATTCCTCTATATTACCAGCTATATTTTTATGAATAAGGAACCCCACCCCTAGTTCTCTTCTGTCAGCTAAGCCACGATAGCATAGGACGTGTCCGTTCTTCAGCACTGTATAAGGCTCATGTGTCCTCCTAACCTCACTGAGCCCTATTACATCCCATTTAACACCCTCTAATTCCTCGAATAGTACAGCTAGACTCGCCTCGCTAGATAAAGTTCTGGCGTTAAACGTAGCCAAGTTCAGATTCCAATGGCGGCCTGTCCGGGACCCAGAGATTCTTAGCACCCTCCGCTGCGTCGCAGGTCTGACCGCCGCCTTGGTCAGTTGCTTCGCAGCCGCTAGGGACTGAGACCGAGGGTTAATTGGTGTATTCATGTGGGAGGTAGTGGCCAAGTACTGCACCAGGGTGGCCAATCCTGCTCTGGTGAGGAAGTGCAATGCTGGCTGTGGTCGCCAGTGAGGCTTGCACCCCAGGCCTTTTTACACAATTCCATCATCACGCGGATTTTTTTTTAATCCGGTTGGGAATTGTCCGGCGCCGGGATTCGAACCACGGACCTCTTGCATGCGAGGCTGATGCTCTAACCACTACGCCATCGCTGCTCCGTGGTTCTTAACAGCAGGCTTCTTTAACAGCAGGTAAAGTTCCATGTAATTCACCTTGGTTTTGAAGATCGAGTGATGGCGTCAACTTACCATCGGTGGTGCGAGTTATCCTTTGCTTCCACCCATCACCTACCTAGTCATTGGTAAGCGCCACTCTATGCTCACGAAGAGCTGATTTCGGCGCCGTATTTTTCAGCCTCCGCAGCCGCCAGTGTCCGTAACCGTTCCCGCGCGAAATGAGAAAAAAATAAAGTGAGAGAAAAAATACCTTAGGAACAGGCACGATTTGAACCCGGTTTTGATAGTTTTTTATTTCTCTTAATGTCACAGCTCTGGAGCGTAGTGTGACTGCAGGCAGGTAAAATGATATTAGATTGGCTTAATGTCATTGGTTTTGCCGTATGACACGGGTATTAGTGTATGGCAGCTATAGCCCCGTTTCGCGTTGATGCGCCCACGTTGACAGCTAGTGGTATGTCTCCATCTGGACGACTATCGTCCATGATCATGATTTAACCCTTGTGGCAGCATAATTAGTTAACATGCGCCTGCACACAGCATATGGTCAATATCGTTCAAAGATGACGTCCAACATGGCACGTATTCAACACTGGCGCTGGATATGCACTCTTTCAAAGTGTCGTCAAATAAGGAGAGAAACGACAAAGTGTGCACTCCCGAATTAAAGGGTAAACCTACACCTGTGCTCATCGATACATTAACACATTGCGCTGCTGGCGCATGCGCGGCTAGGCGAGATTAAACCCAGGTGGTGCGCAGCTGTCGATTGGTTATTGATAAGCACCCGCGCGTAGGCTTTTTTGAGGACACCCCATGTTTTACCTCGAGCTTTAAGAGCTATGCTCTTAATATGGTCGAAGTCTGGGTCAGTTGACAAATGACGCTTAAGCATGAACCAGTCAAGAAGACGGTGGACCAAGGCAAAAAGTGGCACATACAACGACTGGACTAGCAACTGTGCTCTGTTAGCTAACGCAATCTGCTAGGAATGCCAAGGCGCATGCGCTGTTGAAGAATAAACAAAAACGCAAAAAGTGGCATAGTTGAAGCAATAGTGGCATTGTACCGCCAGAGTGACAGAACTCGCATTCCTTTTGCATTAACGAAATGGAAGTAGTGCTGACACAATCGTCGTCACCGTGCATGTTGATATGACATGCTTCAAGAATTTCGCGTTCCACCTTGACCCCACCTCTACCAAGAATCTTAAGATTCAACAGCAGCGGCACACATCCACTGATCCAGTCATGGCGGGGAAAGATTAGCTTCGTCCGACGTGTTGAACGAATTGTGGTGCTCGAGCAGTCTTTTACACAAACAACGACCAGTTTGGCGGATGTAAACTTTTCTACAGGTTAGCGGAATCAGACACACAACACGTGTGGCGCAGGTAGTGTACCTGTTTTCATGCCGAATAGAACAGACCGAGGTGCTGGTGCGGCCGTGGGCAACACGTGCACATAGCGCAGAAAGTTTCCAAGGCCCAGAAAACACGACATGTACGCCCTGTCTCATAGAGACTTTTATGACACTGTGGGAAACCTTATGTAGATAAGGCACCACTGGAACACTATCCCGCTAGGAATGTATTGGTTCTGAATATTTTTTCTCCGGCCTTTTAACCTTTTACAGCAGAGCTTCTGCTACAGCAGTCAGGACCTGTTTGGGAAAACTCGCCGCTTCCAGGCGCTCAAACTGGCAGTCAAAACTCGATTTAATGCAGTGGTGGCAAGTCGTCTGCACTGCATACAAAAGTCGTTACTCGCGATCCCTCCCTTCACAATTCTGGAATGCGCAGACGGGTAGGGTAACAAGAGTTTTTAAGGGGCGAAGCTCCCTGCGTCGTCCTGCGTCGTTGTCGTCGTCGTAGTAGCCACCCCTGTGCGATGACGATGCCGCTGCCATCACGGCACAGCACTGTGCCGCATAGTGGGTACATGGAATGTACCCACTATGCGTCATAACGATGACGCTGATGACGATGATGACACTGATGACGATGACGATTGCGATGCCATACAACACATGGCATCGCGATATGGTCTCACATGCATATCGTTTGACCACATGCAACCTACCACCATCCGAGGAACTTGCATCGATCTCGTCTTTGCAAACTTTCCACTACGACCCATCCAGGAACCGCTCTGCCTGCATTTCACCCGACCATAAAGCCGTTATAATGAAGGGGGAACGGAAGCCACGGCTTATGTAAACGGCAACCACGACCAACGAAGAAACGAAAACAAAACCGAAAATCACGGCTCACGAATAAAATATCAATTTCTATCTACCCAGCACCGTCCACCACTTATGAGGTATCGTTTTATTCGAGTCGAGCTCGAGCATACACACACTGATGATGATATATACAGGTGAAGAAGTTGTACAAATGATGATGATAAGTCCCAGTTGACAAAGAAGAGTTAATGACTGCGCTCACAATATACAGACAGTGTTTGCTACGTCTTTGATGATGTACTGGGCGAATTTCACGGAAGATTCACGGTTTACCGATGAACCTCCGGAGCTTCGCCCACTCATCATCACTCACTCCGTGGATATGCTGTCATTTATTTTACTTCTGGATGAAAATCACTGGCACACATGTTCATAGTCACGAAAAGTAAGCAAAAGACCTTAAAATCGTAATGGCAACATTAACTGGAAGTTCATGAGTAAGAGATATGGCGTTCGAGCAGTCTCTGAAGTTCCTCAGAACTTATTCAGCCGGCAAGTGCTACGGTGTGATTAGATGATAACTTTAAAATGATGAAGACATCGTCAACATATCTAAAAATATGACAAACATGTGAATCGTGAAGAGAGTCCTGAAGTAGGATCCGCGGATGTGTGCCGCTGTTATCCTAATGTTATGATTCTTGGTACAGGCAGGGGCAAGGTGGAACTTGAAACTTTTTGCAGCATGTCATATCAACATGCACAGTGGCGATTGTGTCAGCACTGCTTCAATTTCATTAATGCAGAAGGAATGTAAGTTCATGTCAGTCACTCTGGCGGTAGAATCTAGGCTTTAAAGTAAGCCGCTTTTTGCATTTTTTTTTGGTTTTTCGTGAACAGCGCATGTGCGTTGGGCCCCCCCTTCAATATGGTGTTAGCTCGTACCGCACAGTTGCTAGTCCAGTCGCTGTGTGTGTCACTTCTCTTCCTTGTCCGCCGTATTATTGACTGGTTTATGCTTAAGCTCTTAATGTAAGGCGCATTTCTGAAGCCTCAGGTATATTTGTCGGTAGCGCAGTGGGAGAGCAACCGGCGCCTATCGACGCGGACTTAGAAATAGTGACCGTCGACTCCCAGGCCACCCATATCAACGAAACTTCATCTTCTGATTTTTCTTAGTCAAGTGTTCGTGTGTATTTTGTCGACGTCACTACCGTCCTGAAAATGACATTAGTGAGATCTTGGTGACACCGACATAAGAAACTTTCGTGCTAAAATATCCCGGATTGAGCGGGATTTGAACCCAGCTCCTCTGCATGGCAGTCGACCATTCTCGACTGTAACGCAGACGAATAGAGAGTGAATGGAGAGACAAAGGTTGCGTCTATAATCAGGGGTGTCTATACCACTTGTCTGAAGCCCCCCCTTTAAGATTTCGCCCACAAGGTGCGATACCCTCCTAATGGTCTCAAATCTCCTCCTAAAATTCAAATTCTAATTCAAATTCAATTTTATTCAGCATTTTCTTTACAAAGCTTGCGGGAAGAAAATGCAAGGATAAGAGCAAAAAGCTGCTATGTTAGCAGCTTTTTGATGTTGACCATCGGTTATCACGTCAATCAAGTTTCATGCACGCCTAATTGTCTCAAGCGTTCGCTCTGAAGATCTTGTTGATCGAATTACATGCCAATTGTGTGTTATGTAGTGAGTGTATCAAGTACTCCCCTAAGGAACTTGACCACATGTATCTCGCCAAACAGGCATCATGCACTGCTAATTGTCTCCAGACTGCTTACTTAAGATATTGGTCATAACGTGTCAAGGAACACCTACTTGTTGGGAGCGTTCCCCCCATATTATTACCTCCATAAGGTGTCAGGCCAATCAGGTGTATTCTCAAGTATTCTCAGTTTTCGTGCCTCTGCCATGGTTTGCGGTTCTGATGTATTATTTTTTTGCTACATTATGCAGGAAGTAATATGCTGAACCCTTGCATAGTCAATGAATCTGACGGATGGTCCTTCGGGGATGGTGAACGGTTGTTCCCGGCGGCCGCGCTTCCTTCGTTTGTTGTGAATGGTTTGCAGCATTCTGGGCTTCATTTCAACGCGCTGCGCTTAAAAGTTGAGGGCTGTTCATTTCATGTGATCTGTTTTGTTCTGTTTTGTTTCTTGTTAGCTTTATGTATATTTGTTCCTTGTTGTCTTCTTTTCCCAAGTGCTCGGTCATTTACCGTAAACGGCAGCTTATTTTGAATAAATCAAGCAATCAGAACGCAGGTGTTCTCTTGAATTTCATCTGCTAGAGCTCTGCGGAAAAAATACACAAACTCTGCAGTGTTTTCATGAGAATTCCTTCATCTAACCAACGCGTGACATGATCGGCATAGAATAAATAAACTAATAGCGGAGCCAAAGAACTTAAAAAAAATACGCCTGCTCCATATCACTAAAATTCCGTCCGGACGAAGTAAGGACAGTCGTAAAATACTCCGGAGGTGCCATGCAAAAAGTCCGGATAGCCAGAGTGAAAAAACAGCGAACAATACTCCGGAGGCGCAACGCAGTCACTCCAGAGAGCCGGAGCTAACTGCCGGTAAAAAGTACTTCGGCGGCACCACGCAATTATTCCGGTCGACAGGAGTGAAATATCAGTGAAAAATACTCCGGCTTCGCCACGCTATTACTCCGGCCAGCCGGACTAAAGAATTTGCTCCGAACAGTGGGGTCGCTAGAGGACTGGCAATTTACTCCCACCTGGGAGTACTTTTCTTTACACCGCACCTGCAAATAAATCAAGAAAAACATCGAGAACCGTGCAAAACACGACTGTGACCGAAGCCAGTGTCCCATTGAGTGGCAGATTGCACTTATCTTGCTCATAACAGGAACGTTAGCCCGGATTCGTGCGTTAATGTGGCAGTAGAGGACGTATAGTTAGGCTGCAGCTAACGCGCTTCAGTCGGCGACAATTGACACAAACCGCCTACAGCGAAGCACCGCTGCGTAGTTCTGTGGACGCGCCACCGACCGCCTATGCACACAAACGCGGTGACAGTGCTACCGCCTGTAACCCGATCTCGCCTCGAATAGCCCGCCCGAGTGACCGTGAATAGCTGTTTTAGGGGCGAAGCTCCCTATGACCTAGCCTTGTCTTTCGTTGTGGTCACGGTATAGAACCGTTGCTATAGTCTAAAGATATGTGACACACAAAAAAAAAGGTGTTACAATAGACTTCGGCGTAGACATAGGCTAATTATAACGTAAGAGATCGCTGTTCCCGCCGAAAATGACCTATCGAAAAGATTATTGATATGAGTTGATCTCTACAAATGTTCCTGGATGTTGAGGCTTCTCAAGGAAACCTGCAACACAAAGGCACATGTCGAGTACTATATGTCCCAACAAAATACCCATGTTAAAATGGTATCTTGCCACCGGTAAGATGGCGGGTTCTTGGATACATTTTCTAGGCATATCTTCCACTCCAACAAATTTCGAAAACTTCTTTGAATTACCTAAGACGACTGGAAGGCGAAATAAATTATCATTTCTATATACATTTTATGTCACTCTATTTACATTAAATGGACACCGAACTATCCCCAGCTGCTTCGCCCACTAGTCGTGATTCACTTCGTGGAGATGCGTTGATTTTTTTTTCTTGGAGGTTCTTTCTTCCAGTACTCGGCGACGCTCGTTAATTGGCGCGTTATTATTATGTGGAGTCTTGTGTTGCAAAGCCGCGACATGATTACCAGGCACTCCGTTGCGGAGGGCGCCGGAGAATTGAACAACATTAAGTTCTTACGTACGCCGAAATTAAGGTACACGGGTTTGTTGTAATTCGCCTCCACGAGACGCAAGCACCGCGCTTGGGTTCGAACGCATGTTTTTTCGGGTCAGCAGCCAGGCGCATTAAACTCTGTACCATAATTTGTGAAATTAGGTGCGCACTTTATTGAAATATTGCTGCCGTTCCTCCTGCTTCAGTGACTCAAACTAGAGATTTCCGTCGATTTGTTGTGTCATCCCTTCTGTGGTAACAATTGGGGAGAGAAGACTTCTTTGGTATACCGTGCATCACAGCAAGGAAGTCAGTATTCACAAAATCTACGGAGATTCACCGTCTGTTGGAGGCGAAACATGATTTACGTATGACCAAATCCGACGCCCGTAATCCATAAGCTTCAAGAGCTTCATATCGGTAGTATTGCGACCTCAACTAAGTAATTCTCACGACGACGCAGACGCTCTGTCGCAATGCCAGCAAAAAAAAAAAATAACAATCCGCAACAAATTTATGCGGCGCTTTGACTTGTATAAGTGAGAAACGTCTAGCTTTATTATTTCGTTACGAAATTAAATTGGCTTATGAAATTATGCATCAAGATGGGAATTATCCAGGATTCTTCGGCTTATAGCTCACTTTCATGCAGTCTGTCAGTTTGGCAGGGGATGAGTATTTGAAGGCGAAAAACTCCGCCAGGTTCTTGAGCATTTTAAGCCGGGGAAAGGGTCCGAAGCCGCAGCTGCCGTTCACGTCCTCTTTGTCGATGTTCACAGCGGCGAAGGTGTATAACACATTTGTCGCGTTCACCTTGGCTTTGCATAGCTGCGTCAATATTTAAGAAAAATAGTAAGTGGTGAAAATTACGTAACAAGTTCGGCGAGTCATGTGGCATGTGCAAAACACAGTAACAGTTATCATTAACGGTATAAATACTTGCTTCATTCTCCTTGTCGTCTATATACGATCACACAATTTTAATGCGACAGTTCTTTGTTATTCTAACGTTAGCGGACTCAAATTTTTGGGCAGTCTGCGGTTAATTATACGTTACAAAAGCACATACTATGATGAGGCAGGCCAGTGTCTGTAAGACTACGGCTTAGATCTAATTATTCGGTGTTCTTTAGCGAGCACCGGAATCTAAGTACAACGGGTGATTTTTCATTTAGCCCCTGCCCAAATGAGTCCGCCAAGGTCGGGAAGCCAAGCCGTGCAGCTGAGCAGCGCTGTAGACGCTTAGTTACAACGAGGGCTATTCGCAGAAATTTCAGTACGAACTTAAAACACAAGCGGCAGCCCTCACCTTTTTACGAAGGTTGATGGGCCCATCATATGTGAAGACCAATTCACGCTGCACGTTGTATGTAACGAGCGCATCAAAAGTGTAGTCTGTGTAGAATGTCTTGCGGAAATCTTGTCGCTTGCAGGCCTGTCAGGAGGAGAAGATCATGACGTGTTTGTGAATGTGAAGAGCATACCAGCCGTGCTAGTAATGGAAACCTTGCAATGCGCTTGTGATCTCTCTTCACCGCGCGCGACTAGATGGCTGAGATACCGGCAACTGTTTACATATGTACGTTAAGTGCTACACTTTTTAAATGGTAACTACAACAATGTTACTGAGCGACCATGGCGTACAAAATAAAATGTGTAACGCGTTGCGGCTAGCATTACTGCAATGTATGTCACCAGTACTCTACATAATGAATAATACAGAACACAGAACAAGAGAACTGGTTTTACACCCAAATGCACATTTAGAAAACACCTTAGTGAAAAAATTCGTATGTACGGAAGATACGGACCCGTACATACGGAATTATGGTATTACGGGTCCGCATGGTACGGATCCGCATGATACGGATCCGCATGGTACGGATCCGCATAATCCATATCCGCATAATCCTATATATATGGATTATACGGATCCGTATCCTCCGTGTATACGGCTTCCATTTATACGGAACTATGGTATTATGGATGCCATAATACCATAGTGATTTTGGTTTAGCGAGTCCATACAATGCAGACAAGGTCTTCCATTAAGTCAGAACTTGTTGGAGGACAGCTTAATCGAGAGATCAAAGTAAACTGAGTAATATTTATTCTGCACATGTACGCGCAGAATAAGCCTAAACGATGTGCACTGTCAGATGACAACACCCTCGCAAGCACCACGCAAAATAACTACAAAGAATACGCACTGTCAGACAAGACCGCACCCTGGCACACACCACCACACACACACACTTGTTCACGTCTGCCACCGCTGGTTATGCTCCATGTGTCGAGAATGTAGAAACAGTGGCAGTTCTCACACGCAGAGTAAGCATAAACAATGCGCACTGTCAGGCGACACGACACCCGGGCACACACCAATCAGAATAAGCATAATCCATGCACACTGTCAGATGACACGACACCCTGGCACACGCCACAACACATGCACTTGTTCACACCTGCTGCCATTGACCATGCCAGATATGACGAGAATGTAGAAACAGCAGCAGATCTCACGCGGCACTGCACGGGTATATCAGTAAAGAATCGCAGCAGCAAGGAAACGTCGCAAGCGCAATTGCTTAGACGCGGCAGCGTGCGATACACTGGCAGGAGCGCCTCAAGCCACGAAAGACTAGCCCAAGGTAGGTGGCGGCGCGCCGCGGTGGAATGTAACGTAATACCATGGTGAGTGAGAGGAAAAGACGACGGTCGCCGAGGGAGCGTTTGACGGGCACAGAAAGTATAGAGGAGGGGAGGGAGGCCCCTCCCTCTTAGGTGACAAGAGGGAAAAGCCCCCCCCCCCCCCCACCCGTGCACTCGCCTGCGGTCATGGGTTCAGGTAGAATACCATGCTTTCCGTATACTACTTATTGCCACGTGGATCTTTCGGCGTAGCGCATACGGATTCCGTTTGTTCTTTCCGTATCCCATGCGGTTTCCGCATGTTCCGTATCATACTTTCGGTATATTCCGCATCGCCGTATGAGTCTATCCGTATAACAGATACAGCATCCGCATGTTCCTTAAGGCTACATCCGTACGCCCATACGGAATTCCTTATGTACCATATCATACTTCCGTATGTTCCTTACAATTTCCGTAAACATCCGTATACGTCCGTACAAAATCCATATATTTTATACGGAAAATATGCGGAACCCGTATGTTTTCCGTATGACGGCATGCGGATTTTTTTCAGTAGGGCATATATAAAGAATTAAGGAGGTTATGCCAAAAAGGAAGCAAGAGGAGAACTATATTTAGTCTGGGGTGCAGGACAGTAATACACATTTCATTTTACGAACACCGTACGATTCGGTGGCTTCTCTGAACTGGTTGTAAGGCGCCCAAGTTCAGGACAAAGGACATTCAACGGCTACTGAATACATAAAAAAGTACATAATTTGTGTATTGATCTTACAAAACTCGTCGTTTGCGTAGTAGAGAAACGCCTTTACAAACAAGTTTATTGCGATTCAAGATTAATATCATGCTCACCCTGGCAATTTCGGTGATCTGGGTTTCTTTTTGCACCTTCTGTTTCATGCAGCTGTAGCCACACTTCTTGCCGAGTTTGTAGTCTTCGGCATCAGCGCCGCAGGGCTCGTACCACCGGCCACCCATATCCAGGGACATAGCGCATTGAGTGCCGACAGGCCAATGTTGGTAGTTTGCTGCAAGGTTAGTAATCCCGAGACCCTGCAGGGCAGTAAGCAAAAATTGGGGGACCCTTAAGCTTCGCCTTTAAGAATTGAATGCGACAGCGATATCCTGTCCCTATAGTGCGTACTTCAACCACTTCGTTCATTCTATGTAATGGGCAGCATGCTTTAATAAACCACGAGCAATAATGCGCGTATAATTTTGTCGAACTTGCTATGCACTTACTACGTGTTCTTAAGAGAATACGCGCAGTAATGTGTGTGCCTTTTGTAATGGGTGGCCGGCTTTAAACCACGATGTCGTTATGATATCCACACATTGTGACGCCCGATGGCAATGCACGCTTGTACCACGCTATATTACTGCGATATTACATGTTGTATTGTGACGCCTGCATACAGGACGCGTGTGTTTGTAAAGATGCAAGTTATTTTCACTACATTTTCAAGCAGACGAAGTTATTTTCATTGTATCTCCAGGTAGACGCGTGGCTGTGTCGTAGAACACCTGCTTGCCACCCAGACGGCCTGGGTTCTATCCTCATTCGGGGGCGCGAAAATTTTTATTTTATTTTCTTCTATCTCGATTTTTCGGTCACGGAAAAGATGATGATTGTTCGCTCACAACCAACGACGCCGACACCGACACCGGAATTTCTGCGAAACAAGCTCTTTAACGCTTTCGCGTTAAAAATTAGACACGCAAAGGTGACATCAACATTGGTTGAATCGGCACAGATTGAGTAAAGTGGTGACTGGGGTAGTAGGTACAGTGTACTCGCACTAGTACGAACGTCGATTTAACGAATATTTCGGAATAGCTATCTTTAGAAAATTCCCGGCAGTTCTCTTATGCATTCTATGCAAAAATCTTTCAGCTAAACGAATTTCGAAATAGCGAATACTTCAGTTGAATGAACTTGATACGCGGAGCCGGGCTAACTTTTTTAATAATTTCAATGAAGTTTTGCGATCTGCATCACTGGCGTAGTCGATGTGCGTGGACCCCAAATTTATTATCCATAGGCGGCGGTGCAACATCGCTTGTGTATGCAGTGCAGCCAAGGCAAAACAGTTGTGCCGGAGACGAAAATGAGCGATGTGCGCGTCAGTTCCTTTTTTTCTGCCTCGTCGGTATTGTTCGGACAGCTTCGTTTCCGGTAAGATCGGCGCAGCGCGTGCGCCATGCGCCTACTTTCGCATGAGTTCGACCAAACGGATTCGGTTACCTCTATTGGACAACCGCTTCCTCAAGCTGCAGCATATATTAGAAAGTTGCGAGACTTCGTGTCACAGCAACAAGCTGTGACAGAGGCAGTGCACAGAAGCGTAGACTCACTTGACAGCTTTGTCTATTCGTCGGCTCGACGGGCGGCCAGTCCAATTAAAAATGACAAAATTCATCTAAAGCAAAAGCTGAATTTAACATTTTTGACTCGATATCTGATGCGCCCAATGCTGTTCCATATTATAGCGCATATTTATTTCAGTGAGCTTTCAGTTACTTGAATTATTTCCTTCGGTCCCTTGAAGTTCACTAAAGTGAGAGATCGCTGTAGTTAGTAAACGACCGTGTACTGGTCTCATGTACATGAGTTCGTCTATGCATCTTCCTTGTCGATATTATTTTAAAACAGCGCGTATCCAAGACTTACATAGTGAGGTGTTACCTATATGGCTGTTCGTGGTGCTGGCTAGCTCTTGCACCGCATCGTAAAACATTGCTACAATGGGTGCCAGCCCTATTCTGCCAAAGGCGAAAGAAACTACGTGCGCGAGCATAACCGCTTGCGCATGGCACCCCCAAAAACGGCAAACAGCGAGCCGCACTGCCGCTGCCTTGAATGGCGACGCCGTTACGCAGTGGTGCCACTACGTACTCGATCGGACACAGAATAAATTCAGGAACACTGGTCATATCGGGAAAAGGCGGGAAAGCGAAAATCGGGGCACCGAAATGGGGTCAACGCGCGCTGACGCAAAGCTTCAGCTTTGCGTCTGCGTTCGCGACGTACAACTTTTCTTTCTTGGTATCGCATCGCGCAGTGTTCCCTCCTGACTGGTTCTTTACTCCATGCCTGGAGTCTGACCCTCATCCATGTGTTTAGCGGTGCACCACTAATCATGTTTCGCCATCCTATCAAATTTTCTCACTTCCTGTTCATTTACGCTGTTACAAAGGCTGTCGATGTGCAGTGCTGTAAACTCGCCAAAGTGTACTTATTGAGGGAGGGGGGGCAAGTGCTAGTCAAGCTGCTTCTAAGCTTTTTCTCCCGGACTCCCTTATCTTCGTTGTAAAAAATAAATGACCTATTATTATTATTATTATTATTATTATTATTATTATTATTATTATTATTATTATTAACAATCCGGAAATCTAAGATGCAATGATATCTTAACAAAAACATGTGAACCTACTAGGCCTAATTCGTAGGTTTGAACGCACAAACACACGTACATTCAAGCACAAATACTTGAATACAAATCAGCTTCGTTTGTTCGTATTACAGCCTGTTCGTAATAGACGCAAGAATATATACTTTACGAGGGTGCTGCTTTTGATGGAGGTGCGCTCCTTTCGAGTGCTGATTCTCAGCTGTGAAATGCCCTGTGAACGTTGAAGGTGCCCTCTTAAAATCGGAGTCAATCCGATAAATCCGAATTGTCAGAAATTTTACCGGCCCTAGCTATAAGCAAGAACTTAAAGAGGGGCGATGTATAGGACCCCAACAGAACAAGCGCATCATTATGTACCCATCATTATGTACCCATTCGCTTCTTGTGGTCCAACCATAGCGGAAACTTGCATCCATTACCGCTGACAACGACGCTACAACAGCTACACGATGACATAGAGCAACGAGACATCGCCATCCAGATGATACACGAAAGGAAAGGCCACCTTCAAACAGATGTTGCACCACAGCGGAGGTGCGTAAGTGCGAACCAGTCTTCCTGCTCCGCGACATAACTCAAAAAGAAGCGAAATAACTATCGACATTGACGTGCCTCTCGAAAGTCACGTAATCACTGCTTTAGCCACCAAGTGAGCCGGCTTATTTGGTTGGCTTGCGGGTTTTCATTTCCCAACGCAACTCAGGCTGTCAAAGACGCTGTAGTGGAAGGCGCTGGGTAATTTCCACAACTTGGGGTTTTTTTTAACGTGCTCTCAAATCGCACAGAACACTGGCCTTTAGCATATTGCCTCCATCGAAATGCGACCCCCCGCGGTCGGAGTCGAACCCGTGTCTTTCGGGTCAGCAGCCCAGCATCGGGTTATCACGGCGGCGAGCGGACTTGTTTGGTGTCAGCGAATCATACACTGTCAAGCTGAAGAAAAATGCAAGGGCACACAATTACGGAAAGAAGAGGAACATATATTAAGTCCTAATGGAATCTGCAAGTTAAGAGCAACAGGACATAATGCACGACTTCGATATCACGCAACAACAGTCATAGGAGGTTATCCACTCTATTTTACAGGGGATAGCAATAAACGTTGTCATTATTAGGGAAGAATGAAATCTTTTTCCGGTGAAGAGTGGCGTCTGAAATTCAAGGAGAGCCGAAAGCCGCTGCCTCAGCGAGCTTTTGTGTTTGAGGGGTGATAATGCCGACGCGACTTCACGTTTCAAGAAAAGCGACCGACGCTAAAACGCAGAAGCGCAAACGTTTTTTTTTTTTGCTTTTTTGTGTAAAAGCCATACCCTCGTTCTCAGTGGTGTCCGCACTCAACTGACCAGTTATGTTATTAGCCACGATTATTATTATTATTATTATTATTATTATTATTATTATTATTATTATTATTATTATTATTATTATTATTGGTTCTCCGAATGAAACTGACTACAATATTATCACTCGGAGTAACGGACACATTCCTTTATCAGACCTTTCTAGAATGTTATCCCCAAATGTAGAGTGAAAACACATGCTGTAAAGTGGTTGTTCACCCTCCACGAAGTCTGAAAATAAACCACTCATTACGCATGACCCAAAAGCACACGCAGCCACTACTTACCATGCGCACTTGGTAGTAAGTAATGTTACCAACTTCGTTCACGAGGTCA
Organism: Rhipicephalus appendiculatus; assembly: GCA_030522465.1. Taxonomy (NCBI): domain Eukaryota; kingdom Metazoa; phylum Arthropoda; class Arachnida; order Ixodida; family Ixodidae; genus Rhipicephalus; species Rhipicephalus appendiculatus. The sequence goes on from JALIZH010022905.1 coordinate 31,257, forward strand.
GCGGTTAGTATGGTTGGTGGCACCATGTGGCAATTAACCAGGTTGATATCGGGCCCGGCATAGTGCACGACGACAACAAAGATGTCCACCGGTACCTCACTGCAGAAATGTGTAGATAACAAATACTGAAAGGGTCACATGAGTTATATGTTCGAGAGATGATTCTGTGATGTGCTTTTTATCTAAGGAACGCTCCTTTGGGTCACCGACAACTGGCGAAATGCTGGTGGACAACATGAACGTCTTATTCAATCTGGCTTACCAAATGTTTTATTTTTGCGTTGATTTGCTCCGTATGTTGCGCAACGGCATTCGACATAACCAAGCTGACGCTGAATTGACGGATAGTACCCATCCTACCTATGTCAGACTGAGGCAAACTGAAAAGCTTTCGCACATGCGTAGAAATCCGAGGAACCTGTAGATCAGACATGGCGTCAGAAGTTTAAGGCGTTCTTCTGACCCTCAGAAGTTTAATCGTTTCTTGCTGATTAAAATCTGCCATGCACAATGGACGATGATGGACCTATCTTTTATTACATCGATAGTTCCGCGTGTTTTCTGTGTCAGAATAGCATTAAATAGAGCCCGTATGCCTTTAATTACTTGTTGAATAGTTCGATTTTCAGATTTTCAGAAATAACGTGATTGGAATGCAGTTTGAAGTTTCTTGTAATTTTGTACGGTCTCTGAAATAAAAAAAAATAACACCGTGTGAATACTAGTCGGTCATTTGCTCTAGTACTTTCACACATTATTATGCAGCTGTGTGACACCTGTTACATCGTTAAAGATGTTAGGTTTCCGTTTTTCTTTTTTGGCATAGCGTAATTAGCTTTATAGTTAAGTACTGGACGAAGTTGAAAATGTGTGCCATTTTGTGCGTTTCCTAAGCAGGCATACCAACCGTGATGTGTACTGTTGTACTGTTGGGGTGTTCAATGAAACAAGTAGTCTTTTTTTATGTTGCAACAGTTTTCATTTCGTCTGTGTTAACAGGTCACTTCAACGCATGCACGTTAGAAGCGCATGCATTGAATCGCGTGCGTACACAGCAGTAAAAAAGAGGCCTGTCATTTTCAAACCAATAAAATAGAACAATCGAAGTAACAAACGTCATGGCTGTCTAGTGGAGCAGCGTCGGCAGTGCAAATATGAAACCAGAATGAAAATTGAATATGAAAAAAAAAGAAACAGTTTGTAGCGGGCGCTTTGCGCAAGGCTCCTATAAGACGCGCGTATCCGCTTTTCGCCACCGTTCACCGTTGGTGGCGCCACGTGTAGAGCTCGAAGCAGTAGCGCACGAGGCGGACCCAACCCTGTGCGCGACAGTACAGGTCACAGGCGGTCGACCGGAGGGGGCTGCAGACGGGCACTTTCAAAAACCCCCCTACCACCTGCGCTACCTGTGGTACGCGCTGCACCCGTCGCCTGGCTGCCCATGATGTGAGCGCGAAGGGGCCGATATGGCCATTGTGCTTTGGGAAAGCAAAACAAACAAGGCAGACAGGTCAAGAGGAAGCAGGAAGACAGCAGCAGGACCCTTTCAAGCGGGGCGCCTCGATGGGCGATGGCAAGCCCCCTCAGCGAGGCCCTCGAAGACCAGGAGTGGGCCATCGCCGAGAACCTCCGAAGATGTTCCTCGCACGATGAACCCCTGGCAGCCTAGCACCGAGCAGATGTAACAACCACGGACAAAAAAAAAAAAGACTCACAGGGTCCTTTTTGAATTCATCTAAGACGACTCGACGGCGAAAGCCATCTTCTTTTTCCTCTCAGTTTATGTATGAGTAAGCAGGGAACGCGAGCCGTGGCTTCCCGCGCCACTGCCCTGCACAGTATTGATTTCAAGGCGAAAGCCTTTCATGCCTCATGCTCATGTCCGTCCGTCCGCCCCTCCGTCCGTGCCCTGCATAGTGCCACCTGTGGCTTCTCCCCCCTCACACTCTCTCAGCAGTCACGTCAAAAAAGAATAAATAAAAAACAAAAAAAAAGAAAAAAAAAGCCTGGCATAGTCAGTCGATTGGCCGCAGGCTTTCGCCGAATGTAATTTACAAAGCGTCCTTCAATTTTTCTCTTCAGATCGCGAGCTCTCCCGTTTTGTTCGCTCTCCGGGAGTTACAACGGCGTTTTGTCACGTTACGTCACATGACGTCACGCCAGAATTTGTGACGTCACGATGATGTCACAAATTTTGTGGGTCCGTGCCGTCATGATAACATCTGATGGAGACGTCAGCACGTGATGATTTTTTGCATCACTGGTCCCCGACGTCACGGGACGGGTGTGGCCGATGGTCAAATTTGCTGTTGAGGCTTCTAAGGCTTTCGCCTTAATGAAGATTATTCAACTCAATCTCAATAGAAGAATTTGGAAGCATTATTGTGTTGCCTTCGACGTCCGCGTGGTTGGTGTAGTGCTCTCTACGATATATAAGTGCTCCAAGATCATATAACGCGACGCGTTCGGCACGCGGTGGATTGGACGGAAAACACAGGCAAGCGCGCGAAATCGAGTGCGCTTGCGCCGGGGGAGGCTGTGTGTGCGCCAGCATCTAGGTACAGTACAACAAATGCGCCATGTAAAGTACGCTAGTAGCCACAGTAATTAACTTCTTCCCTCTCCACCTTCATTTATACATAGCACATAGTGTTCTTTAAAAGGCGGTGAGTAAGCTCCAAAAAATTGGGGGGACCCTTAAGCTTCGCCTTTAAGAGTTGAACGCGATAGCGATATCCCGTCCCTAGTGCGTACTTCAATCACTTAGTGCATACTATGTAATGGGTAGTATGCTTTAAACCAGGAGCAATTATGCGCGGCAAATGTGGGAAATGTTTTCGAACTTGCTATGCACCCACTACGTGGTGTTAAGGGAATATGCGCAGAAAGGTGTGTGCCGTTTGTAATGGGTGGCTGGCTTTAAACTATGAAATCGTTATGATAGTCACATATTCTGACGCCCGATGGCAATCTACGCTTGTACCACGCAATATTCCTGGGATATTACATGTTTTATGCGACGCCTATATAAAGGACGCTTGCGTTTGCGAGGCATGCAAGTTATTTTCACTGCATTTCCAAGCAGAGGAAGTTATTTTCACAGAATTTCCAAGCAGAGGCATGGCTGTGTGGTAGAACACCTGCTTGCCACGCAGACGAACCGGGTTCGATCCTCACTCGGACCCGAAAATTTTTATTATTTATTTTATTTGCATCTTTCTCGATTTTTCGGTCACGGACAAGATGATGATTTTTCGCTCACAACCAACGACGCCGACACCGACACAGACGCCGACGCCGACGCCGACACCGGAATTTCTGCGAATCGAGCTCTTTAACGCTATCGCGTTAAAATGTGCATAGCTTCGAAGAAAGCAATACTCACAAAAGCTTCTGTCCGACGTAAATAGCGTTTGCTTCACTGACCAGCCAGTAGTGGATCATTCTATATATCGGCCGCTGCGGCGTTTTCTTATCATTCATCAAGTCAGAAAGCATCTGGGGAAAAAATATATGCACCAGCCAAGATAAACTGAACACGCGCAACGTATCGATGGTGATGCAATATCAGTTTAAAGCTGAGCGTTTTCAAATATTGGCATTGCTTATGTTTAACATATCGAGGTATTACTAAAGCAATGATCATTAGAGGCCATTATTAAAAATGTATAGCAAACCTAGGTGTTCAGCTAGTATTGCTTATTGCTTAAAACATCGTTAGTTTAATTCAAACTCGGCGAAATTCTCCACCATGTTTACAACTGTTTTTTTTTTAAAATAAATTCGTGATCATGTACGCGCTTAAATAAACAGCCGTCCTTAACGCATAAAAACATTTTTTTTTATTTTTGTTATTTTTAAAACAAATGTTGAAAAATCCTTCATAGGTTTCCCGATAAAAACTTTTTTAGGTGTTGGACGTTCCGTGGTCCTTCTCCTAAAGTGAACGATTAACTGAAGGTTCGCCTGTCTTTTATGAAGCCATTTATGTTATGTGTGTTATGTTACGTGTGTGCGCGTGTTCTCCCCCCCCCTCTCTCTCTCTCTTTCTTTACTCTTCTTTCAATCTCCCCCCATTCCTTCCCCCCTGTGCAGGGTAGCATACCGGTTATGCCAAACTAGTTAACGTCCATGCCTTTCTTCTCTCTCCGTTTCCTTCGTTCTTTGACGTACATGAATTTACTTATTTTTCTTACAGAAAAGCTTTCATTCCAAACACTCAGTGGCAATATATTTTACGTGGTTCATTAGGGAGCCACGGTATTGAGGGAAAATTTTAAGAATAGCCATTTAAGGATCTAAGAGGCTGCGGAGAAAATATTGCTTGAGTGATCAAAAATGGTGCTTGAGAGAAAACTTTACCTAAAAAGCCTCAGTTGTTACCGAGTGAAACCAAAATACTGCTGCTGTGCTATCTTCACTATGATCTTCTTCAGCCTGCATTTTGAAACTCTCTCGCTAGCTCGCCTTGACATTTCCTCTTTTCTTACTAGAAGGTTGCTTTTCGCAATCGGTCATTGCCCCTTCCCGCTCAGCTCAGGCTCACAAAATACAGCTTAGCAAGGCATGTGTTAGGGCATCTTGGTTCGTACTTCATGCTAAACAAACGAGAGTTTGTCATATGTCCTTCTAGTTTGTTCCCGTTTTTTAGCGCCTCTCCTGCATGACTCCTATTTTTTGTCCCCGTTTTTGAGCGCCAGTCCTGTATGCCTCTTCTTTATGTCCCCGTTTCTGAGCGGCTGTCCAGTGAGCCCCTTGTTTCCGTTTCCGCTTCTGAGCGCCAGTCCTGTCTGCCTCTCATTTATGGCGCCGTTTCTTAGCGCCTGTCCTGTGTACCTCGTGTTTAAGCCCCCCGTTTCTTAGCGCTTGTTTGTTTTGCATCACAAAATACCCCTGGTCTAACGCCAAGAACCTGAAGGACTCGTTCTCTCGTCTTGTTGCCGCTATTTTCATAACTGACCGCATTATAAACAGGACCTGGGTGTCTTCTGAAAGAGGAAAAACTTGAGGACGTACAAGCGGAACGCGAATACGGATGCGCGTACGATAACGGCTCCGTCGCACGTAAGGTTCATAGAAAGGCACCTCAAGTGCGGTGCGCCGTATATTTATGGTAATGTGCAGACGGTTCATACACTACTTAATGCAGGTTGTGTTTTCATCGCAATTGAAGCCATAGACAGCATAAAGGTCGCTGCAGCAGCAGAATTTCCTTGTGCCAGCGTTTTGTTGAGTTGCGCCAGGTCACCTGCTCATGGCTTCAGAGGCAAGGATTACTTCACACGAGATTCCATTTCGTTGCTATTGCATTCATTGCTTCACCATTGCAGCGAAAATGTGCCTTTTTCGCCCAGCACGCCGGCTTTTTGCCGTGAGACTTTTCTCATGAGCCGTATGTGGCTTTCACCTCAATTATTTAGTATATATATAATGCTATTTAGCTCACATAATGCGGTTTACCAGCAGTTTAGGCACTAATAATTGTCGGAGTTTAACGTCCCAAGAACGTCATATGATTATGCGAGGCGCCGTACTAGAGGGCTTCGGAAAATTTCGACCACGTGGGCTTCTTTAACATGCACCTAAATCTAAGCACACGGGCCTCAAGCATTTTCGCCTCAATCGAAAATGCGGCCGCCGCGGCTTGGATTAGTGGTTTAGGTAAACAAGAAGCCTACAAACACATACTAGGGTGATCCCACGAGAGATCGAACATGCATGCCCAGTCGATATTTTTGTTTTGTCTTGATTTCTTATATGTTATGTGGACACATTCAAAGTGCACGGAACCGAGAATTTTATTTTTTGAGAAACACTCCCAGCGCGCCAAAGAAATATTTGAAGGTGGCGGCGCGCGCACCATGTTTTTGCTCACCGCAATATTTTAGGATTTGGCGGCCGAATTTAACGCGAACTATAAACGTTTTGTCCAAAAGTCTTCCTGTTGGCTCAAATACGCAATAATGTGAACTACATCAATGCTTTCCTGGCGCTGTCCTCAAAAGGGAAAAAAATATCAAAAATTGGCAAACACGACACAAATCAAAATATGTTTGCTAAGTTTGATGCGCCTTGGCGCGTTTGCTATTTTACACAAAAACCTGAAATCTAAGTAACTTGTTGAAAAACGTCTTTGCAATATTCTTGAGAAAGATCGTGGACATAAGAGCTGCGCAAAAAAAAAGAAAAAAATAGAAAAAAGCAAGTTCTTTCAAGAAAGTCCATTTTCAAAAAAAAAAAATAAAGAAAAAATCTTCGGTCTCAATATTGACGAAATTTTTTTACCGAATAGCGCTTATGTCAGTCAGTATACTGTTTCAATATCATATGTCCTCATTCAAACTGTTAACGAGATATAACGGGCCAAATTGACCCTTGCTCTGTGTTCTCACTTCAGTGCCTTTCATGGTTTTTGCAGCTTGCATTGTGCGTAAATCTGCAGTACTGATTATTTTGCTGCAACGAATGTTCACCCGGTGGCGTGTATTCAGGGAAAATGTATTGTCATAATTTATGTGTGTCTAGCGTATGCGAACGTGGACTGCTTGCGCTCTCTAAAAGGCTAACGCGTACACAGTTTGCAGCCTACAAACATCCGAAGAAAGGTGAACGCGCCTGTTCAAGATATCAGTCGCTTATTCTTGCTAACTCTCTCACTTCTGTGCTGCTGTCATGAATGATCTTGCGAAATTGCGCACGTTTTTACGATTAAAGATCAAGGCTTTGTCCGCGTAAAGGCTTTGTACTGTGCTAATTCATCTGTGGGTCACACTCTTAGTCGAAATGAAGGATAACGTACGTCTAACACCACCAGTAATCCCTACTATTCTCGACGTGCGAAAGCACTTTAGCATAGTGCCGACGAAACATCATAAACTGGGCAAAATCACCTAAATCGTGTGCTCGCGGTGTCTCGCGTGCTCCTGATTAGCGAATAATGGCGGAGTAATTTGAGGTTGTCGGCTGCAAACTGCGCATGTTCGCGACAGAGGTCTGTTGGCATAGCTTTACGCGTCTCAAGGAAAACCTGTCTACATCTGAGAACCGCAAAGAGGCAGATGAGGCATTTCTTCAGGAAGAATAAGGGACTGATATCTTGAACAGGCGCATTCACCTTTCTTCGGATGCTTGTAGGCGACGTTGTAGGCTGCAAACTGTGTACGCGTTAGCCTTTTAGAGAGCGAAAGCAGTCCACCTCCGCACACGCTAGACACAAATAAACTATGAGAATCCATTTTTCCTGAAGACAGGCCACAAGAGTGAAGTTTCGTTACAGCAAGATAATTAGTACTGTTGATTTACGCTCAATGCAAGCTGATAACAACCATCAAAGGCACCAAAGTGAGAACACACAGCAGAGGTCATTTTGGCCCATTATATCTCGTTAACAATTCAAATGATGACATCTGATATTGAAACAGTTCGTTTACTGACATACGAGCTTTTTCATAAAAAAAAGTCGTCAAAATTGAGACCAAAGTTTATTTTATTTTATTTTTATAAAATGGGATTTTTTTTAAAAGACACTTTTCTAACTGTATTTTTTTTGGCTTTTTTGTGCTGCTTGTAGGTGAACGATCTTTCGCAGGAATATTGAAAAGGCGTTTTTCTACATATACTTAGCTTTGAAGTTTCTATATGTAAAAATTTAAGGACACTGTAAATTCCAAAGTGTGTTCGGCGAACGCCTGTGCCCATTGAGACGGGGTCGGTCAGGATCTCCCTTCTTGCATGATTGGACACGCTGGGCACAGCGACCCTACGCAAAGCGCGAGCGCTGTAGAGTCTAACGCTACGCGACCGGCATCCGTTGCCGCGCCCCGGCGGCCACCTGGCACCGTGCCAGGGCACGGACGCAGGAATGAACGGACGGACGTGAACATGAGACATTCAAGGCTTTCGCCTTAATGCCAAACGTGCCAAGGCGCATCAAACTAAGCAAACTTCTTGATTCGGGTCGTGTTTCCCATTTTTTTCACATTTTTTTTCCCTTTTGAGGACAACATAAGAAAAGCATGGAAATAATTCACATTACTGCGTGTTAAAACCAACAGCAAAAGTCTTGGACACAACATTTATAGTTCGCGTTTCATCCGCCATCGAAATCCAAAAATATTGCGGTGAGCAAAAACAGGGCGCCCGCCGCCACCTTCAAATAATTTTTTGGCGCGCTGGAAGCGTTTTTCGGAAACAAAATTCTCGGTTCGGTGCACTTTGAATGTGTCCACATAACACATAAAAAAGGCCAGACAAAACAAAAATATCCACCGCACATGCATGTTCGATCTTCGTGGAATCACCCTTTTGCATTACACAACGTTAAACTGAATAATAGCAGGCGCTGATGTAAAAGTTAGTTATGAGTGCATATAGTGTCATCGAGAGACTTTTCAGTAGCAGACAACTGCTATAGAGATTTCCGAGGAGAAAAAAAAAAGATGTGACTATTATGTTAGTTTGGGATAAGCAGTCACGGTTCTAACTGACATTTCCTGACATCGATCACTTGATCCATGTCAGTAGGACAGTTGCGGCGCAGAAAACTAAGGAATCGAAGAGATTGATGCCGTCATTGTAACAACTGGTATTCACACGTTTATGTTTGCGCGCTACTTCTCCTTGTCGAATGATTCATTTCATCATTCTTCCTTCCTCTTTTAGTGAGCTCTGCCCAGTCCTAAGCATGAAGACTCATTTCTCAGTGGCTGGTACTGAATATAGGCCCCACTCATGGTATCCGTCTTGGCAACTTTAGGTGGCCGGCTTTGATACGCATTTTTAGAACAAAGAGAGGCATAACAATTGCATAATCACTTGCAGGCACTGATACTTGCCTTCACGCCCCTTCCGGCTAATCCCACAGAAACGGAAGCCGCCAACCTTCTATATCCCATGGTTCCGCTCACTTGACCGTAATGGTAGATCCGGTGACGGTTCCACAGATCATCCAAGTGTTTCTTGGTCGAAGGGTCACTGACAATTTTCTGCATGGCTTTCAGGTCACTGCATGTGCTATCAAAGAGGTACTTCCCAAGATTACTCAGGATTTGATGAACATAAAGGTAAAAAATACCTTTCAGGCTCTATAAGCACTACAGTGTTTATGAACTGCAACTGCAAAAGTGCGAGAGCCATGATATTATTTGCTGTTCCGTAATTCAATGGATTTCAGAAAGCAGATCTCTGCTGTGCTAGAGCACGGTGTAAGTTGCAAGGCCGTTAATTTAGGTCACAAAATGGTTTGCTTATTCGGTTTTGCAGAAATATTTTAGTTATTACATTGCCGAAAACTATCTTATTTATGTCGGTCAAAAGAAAGTAGCGAAACTATACGACCTCTGAACAAGGGTTGCATGGTGAATAATGTGGTTGCTGCATAAATTAGGACGATATGGCGAGTTATAAATAGGATTGAAAGCATAACTTTTCACAATGTGTGTTTTATTAGAATAAATGGTCATTTTTAGTGAATCGGCAAGGAATGAAAAAAAAGACCAGCAGCTTATAGGAGCGACATGTCGCCATTATGCACCGCAGTGGTAAAATATTTAAAGACGAGAAGTCTTATGCAACAGCTGGTGCATTTAGAAGAGTGAGTTGCCATGAGTGAGTGAGACAGCGAGCAAAGTATAATACATGGAATTTTTTTAAACAATCAACAATAAGTGTAGAATCACCTATCAATCAAGATTGTCGATATCGTGTCTTCGCATTGTTTCGCGAAATACGTAATAGTGCAGAAGCGGTGAAGATTCAGCTTGTAGGCCCATTTCACATTTACTTTTGCGAAGCTGTTAACGCCGGGGAGAGAACGAAGAATACGTAGACGCAGATCAGAGTTTATTCAGAAACACGTAATATATATATAAATCTATATATATTGAACAACATATATGTTCTTCATTGAGTTTTGTTATTAGTCTGCACCTATGTATTGCATGTTTTTGTCCGGTGGTCTAACGGTTCTCAAGATTAAAAATGTAATAGTGCTTTTTCTATCGGCTTTCTTCGTTTTAATGGCGCATTCACACTGAGAATTCCAGCTGCCGGAGGGGCGCGGAATCCGGATCGGTGGCGGCGAGATCCGCCGAAAGCGCCCTCTCCGCGCCGATCGCTCTCGGACTGATTTTTGCAGCATCTGCCGCCGGATCGCCTCGCGGCGAACCAATAGAAGCGCTTGTCAAGGAATTTGAAAAAAATGGCGGCTAACCGCGACTCGCTTGTCATGTCGCAGTGCACGTAACTCAATGTTCTAACCAAATACAGTTTAACTCACTCTCTATAGTACATCAAGTCCCGACCACGTAGAAGCGGTAGCAGTTGGCGTGACCGAGCTTGTCGCGGTCTTGCAGAGCACGACAAACCCACCACCACCGCTGCCGTCGTCGTCAGGTCGTTTTTTTTCTGCTCTTCATGCATTGCTACACTCTAAGGCAAAATTACCCGAAAGAGGAGTAACGGAGCCCAATAGGCGCGCGCGATGAACGGATAGACTGCTGAGGAGTAACCACAGAGGGATGCGTGCCGTGTGCAAACCAGTTAGTCTCCAAAGGCACCAAAGGGATGAACCGCGCGGGAGATACGTTGTCAAGGAAACTTTGTCAAGGAAACCGTTGTCAAGGAAACTAACCGTCCTCCTCGCTCTTGGTCAGTCTTCTCACTTGTTTTCATGGAGACGCGTTGCCGCTTGTGTGGTTGTGTCGCGCTCGGAGAGTTCGACGATTTAGGAACTACGCCGCGGTGCCTTGGATAAACACGTATGCCGCGTATGCGTGGATGAGCGTGCGGTGCTGCTTTTACGTTTCGCCGCAACCATGAAGTTTGGAGCTGGTCTCGACACGCCAAGACACCGCGCTGTATTTCTCCGGCCACGGTGCGCTGGCGTAGCAACGGCACTGCGTCGACACCGGCTGGTAATGGCGGCCGAGAAGACATAGGCCTATCGGATCCATGAATTCAATCGGACTCTGGGCAGAAGTTGGCGCTGGATTATTTCACAAGTAAGTGATCATACTTTATTTTTCCGTACCTGTCGTTTGCGCGAAGCGCTTCGCGCTATTTGGCAACGGGCTCGATCGTGTTCTATATATCGCGCGCACGAAATGCACCGCGAAGGTCGGCTTTGGCGTCCGCTCGCCTGTGCTTTGTGACTGCCTGAAAATTGGCCGCCATTGCCGTCGGCCGCCTGGACGCTCTCGCCGCGGTGATGAGCTGCGGGCTCGCGATATTGGGCACATGGCCTCGCCGCTGCGGTGCGACTCGTCCAAAACGCATTGCGGTTGCCGTCAACGAGCTCGGTTGTATGTCGCGCGCTTGAAGTGCACCGGCAGCTGGCGGGTGCTTTAGCTAGCCGACTTTAGCTCTGCTTCGGAACTCTGTGAACAGTTTTCGCCATTACCGTTGGCTTCCCCGTCAATCGGTCGCAAGCAACTCATCGCCGTTCGTGGCGGCGGCCCCCGCGTTCGCTGGTTGTACTCTGCCGCTCGATCCAGCAGCTTTGTGAAAATTTGTCGACATTACCGTCGGCTTCCGCCACTTCCGCGACGCTCGCTCGAAAGCGGCTCAGTGCCGTTCGTGGCGGCGGTTCCGCGTTCGCTCGCTCCTCTGTTCGAGGTTCGCTGGCGGCAGAAGCTCCGCGTTCGGCCCCGCGTTCGCTTGCTCGAGCTGTATACGGCGCCGCTCGCAGAGAACTCGCCGACTTGTTGGCGGCTCGGCGGTCGCGGCGCCTAGGCATGATGGCTGCTGCTGCCGCACTTGAGCTGTTGCGCTATGTGACTCGAAATGCGTTTTCGATTATGTATGACATCGCGGTGGAAATATTTGCATGCCATATTTTAGACGTGCGTATTTATTTCACCTTGCACGTATTTGTCATGTGCGTGTATCTTCCTCACTGTCACATGTGACTTAACTGTTTGCAATCTTTTTGTGCAGACGTTGTCCACTGCGTGCAGAAGGCTGCGTGCGCTTGTGCGTGCAATGCCAGTCATCTGTCGCTTCCGTTGGAGCAGCTTGACCAAGACGACTGTACGAGATATGACAACGCGGCTGGACCTGAATTTGACATCTGGCAGCGATTTCACTGAAAGAATGCAGAAACTTAATATGTATACAGAAAAACAAAACATTTCATTGTCTCACTTTTGTCTTTCGTTGTTGCATTGACTGCGAAAGCAGTGAAACAAGCATGACTAAATATTTTTTAGCGTGTTATTTTCTGCGCCATTTGTGGCTCACTGCGGGGAAATACACGCGAGAAAAGTATTAAGCCTTGTAGAGAGTAACTGTGCAAAATCATCCCTGGGGATTAAAGCACCATTTGAACTGAGGATAAAAAGTTCATCCCAGTGGAGCATTTGAGTGGACCAACCGTTCGTCCGGTGAGGTGCAACCGTGGGGACTAACGGTTGACCGGTAAGGGGGTAAATGTGAGGACTAAATGTTAGTCCCTTGAGGTGCAACTGTGGGGACCAACGGTTGCCCGCGAGGGTGTAAATATGAGGACTAAATATTACTCCCTTGAAGGGACTAACTGTTAGACCCGTGCCGTTAGTCCTTAAAGGGACTAATGGTTGTGGCAGCCCCATTAGTCCGCAAGAGGACGAACGGCACACCCTTTTAACACCCTTTTGCCTTAGAGTGTAGTCAGCGGCTTGCCAGCAAATATATTCCCACAAAAATCATGTTTCAGTTCATCGAGTAGCATGCAGCGAAATGTGATATGTGCGAGTGCAACGCACATATCATAGGGCACAAACATCTGCGATAATTCAAAATAGGCGTAGGTCAAGTGTCTGATGGGTAGAAACGCTCACACCATCGTAAAAGATACACCGTCATCTTGGTTCACTGCAATATGAGACCATAGCTCATGGCATTAGGCAAACGCAGCACTCCAGTGCCAGACCTGACATTGTCCACGCAGAGTCTCAAATATTTACTACCCGCTAGCCTACTGTACAGCCTCGTTGTAGCTTCCATTGTTACATGACTTTGATGTATGCGCTTTCACACTCATGTTCTTTTAAGAGAAAATTGTTTTATCCGGGGTTCACCAAGACTTTCATGACGTATTTCCGTTACGGAAGTACGTGAGCAAGATAACGCGATGAGGCAGCAAAGAAAAATGCCCCCACCTCCCCGAAGGGAATCGTGAGGAAATGAGAATGCATTTCGCGCGCTTCACTCCATTTATATATAGGTGCGAGCGAGCGGACGGGAGTGTGGGGCGCAGGGAGGAGAGAGAGCGAACGGCGAGAGAAGGAGCGGCGAAGCACTGCACCTACCCTCTGCTACACTCACCACACACGCGGGAGCTCCGCCGAGCTTCCGCGATGCGAGCGCCCTCACACACCAGAGCGCGCTAATCCATTCCACTCACTCTCCGCTACTCCGCCCGCACCACCTGCTCCGGTTGCTAGGGGCGAGGATAAGCGCGCGCGCCCGCAGCTGTTGCTATGGGAGAGGGAGTGAGAGCGGAGAGATAAAAAAATTACACCATCTTCCGCTAAAGGGAACCATGTGTAGATGTGAAGCAGCGTGCGCTAACGCTTACACTGGCGGCGGCGTTGACGCTGGCGCTCATCGCAGCGTTGCGCAGGAGAGAAAGCTGGGGATGCGTAAAGCACGCAGCGATGGAGCGGTGTTTCCTACTGGAACATGCCAATCGCTGCTAATGTGCAATGAGAGGCAGAAGACTCCGAGTGGACACAGAGACTCGCAGTACGCTTTTAGTTAACGCGCACGCTGCGAATTTTTATTGTTCAACAACGCACAGGAGAAATCTCCCACCGGCACCACCTAGGAGGTCAAGATTCATTGCCATATATGCGGGGTGGCCAGTGAACGGTTGTGCAGCGCGAGCAGTCGGTTTTTTCAACCAAGAAACTCGCTAGCAGACGCTGCCTGTGTCGGCGTCGCGAGGCGAGAGGGGGGGGAGCGAAGAGAGGGGGGAGCGCATGCGCAGTGGGAGTGTGGACGCTGCGGGCAGAGATGCCTAGAGAAGAGAGGGGCGAGCGTAGGAAAGGAGAGAGAGGTGGGACGCGCATGCGCAGTGGGGAGTGTGGACGCCGCGGGCAGGGATGCCTACAGGAGAAAGGGGGGAGCGCAATAGGGGAGAGAGGAGGGGAGGCGCATGCGCACTGAGGGTGTGGTTGCCGCGGGGAGGTATGCCTAGAGGAGAGAGAGGGAGAGAGGTTTCTTAATTTTATTTTTTATGAAAGGGTTTGCGCATGCGCGGTAAGAGTGGTCACGCCGCACACCATCACCACCGGATTAAGCTTCGCCATAAGATGCTTCACATCTAACAGATGCCGGCGCTCACCTCCTCAACCTATCCTCCTCCTCCGCGGACAACGCCGGACAACGCCGGATGCCTGGCATAGCCCGACTATGAAATGCATTCGCCTTTAAAAAATCTAGAAGCAGCAGCTCCGGCTGAGAGTAGTCGAACCCATGACCCCTCGGTCAGCGGTGATGTCCGGCGCGCGTAAATGTAACCCCTTAAGTGCTTTATTTTTTAGAAAGTTTCCGAACCAAGAGTGGCAGCTTTTTTTATTGCCGGTTTCGAATGTGATTGTGCTAAAAAGCAGCTGGTCAATGTTGAAAAAATATTTTTACCACATACTTAGTCACATTAACACAAAGTTTCTTTCTGAACAATAATGTCACGTGGTTGTGACGTCGACGAAGGCAACAGTCAGCGGGTCAAGGAAGAAACTGTTTATTTGGCCGAACTTGTGGCCGTGAAATGTAAAGTCAGATTACAGCTATACACACTGGCACAGATAGCGGAGAAGGGAGCGTCGGCCGTCGATCAACTGAACATCGTCGGAACGCGCCGGCTTTTTATAAATCACGCGTCGAACATTCTAGCCTTATCACTAGTCCTCGCGCAAGCTCTGGAATAATCTTGAGTGTTACCGTCTTGCGTGCAATCTTAACAAAACGATCTACTACAACCGAGAAGCTTCTGGAACAATAAGGCGCACTGCGCCGAGTACTGCTGATAGTCTTTGTGGGCGGAAACCGAATACAGTAAAAGAAACGCGCGTGGCAATGCCCTCCTTCTGAAAAGGCATCGTCCCGATGCTTAGAACAGAACACATAGGAAAAATACATGCAACAATAAATAACGACAATAAGTCAAGAAAGTAGAATAAACAATACGCACAAACAAGAAAGTCCAATGAAAAAAAATAGTACAGTCCTCAGGTTCACAACCGCGCGTAAAACGGCTTGAGGCGGACGACATGGACGACTTCAGGTCGCGCACGGCGCCGTTGAGAGTTAGAAATGCCGTCGGGGACAACCTCGTAATCCAGTGTGCCGAGATGTCGAAGCACCCTATACGGTCCGAAGTATCGTCGCAGAAGTTTTTCACTGAGTCCACGTCGTCGTATCGGCGTCCACACCCAAACGCGGTCGCCGGCCTGGTATTCCACGAAGCGTCGTCAAAGATTGTAGCGACGGCTGTCAGTCGTCTGCTGATTCTTGATCCGCAGGTGGGCGAGCTGTCGTGCTTCTTCGGCGCGCTGTAGGTATGCGGTCACGTCGATGTTTTTCTCATCGGTCACGTTTGGTAACATGGCGTCGAGCGTCGTTGCCGGGCTCCGTCCGTAGACCAACTTGTATGGCGTCATCTGCGTCGTTTCTTGCACGGCCGTGTTGTATGCGAAGGTCACGTACGGAAGGATGGCGTCCCACCTCTTCTGTTCGACGTCGACGTACATGGCCAACATGTCGGCGATGGTCTTATTTAGACGCTCGGTCAGGCCGTTGGTGTGTGGGTGGTACGCGGTGGTCCGCGGTGACTTGTGTGGCTGTATCCCAAAATCGTCTGGCTTAGGTCAGCCGTAAACGCCGTGCCTCCGTCGGTGATGAGAACCTCTGGGGCGCCGTGTCGAAGGACGATGTTCTCAACGAAGAACTTGGCTACCTCGGCGGCACTGCCTTTGGGCAGGGCATTTGTTTCGGCGTAGCGGGTGAGGTATTCGGTGGCTACGACGATCAATTTGTTTCCGCAAGTCGACGTTGGGAACGGCCCCAGGAGGTCCCTCCCGATCTGCTGGAACGGTCGCAGATGAGGGTCGATCGGCTGAAGGAAGCCTGCTGGTCTTGTTGGCGGTGTCTGCCGTCGCTGACAGTCTCGGCACGTCATTACGTAGCGGGCGACGTCGGCGGCAAGGCGCGGCCAGTAGTACGTTTCCTGCACTCTTGCGATCGTGCGGGAAACACCGAGATGTCCAGCCGTCGGGTCGTCGTGTAGGGCCTGCAGGATTTCTGGTCTCACTGCTGATGGAACCACGAGAAGGTGTTTGGCTCGAAGGGGCGAGAAGTTCTTCTTCAGGAGGACTCCGTTTCGAAGAAAGGACGATGCCAGTTCTCTCTTGAATACCTTCAGATCAGTGGCGCACTTGCCCTCGAGGTATTCGATAAGGCTCCGGAGTTCCGGGTCCGTTCGCTGTCGCTCGGCGAAGTCGTCGGCACTTATGGTTCCCAAGAAGCCGTCATCATCCTGGTCGTCCAGCGGCGGTGGGTCGACGGGCGCATGAGACAGGCAGTCGGCGTCAGAGTGTTTTCTTCCGGACTTGTAAACGACGGTAATGTCGAATTCTTGAAATCTCAGGCTCCACCGTGCGAGGCGACCAGAAGGGTCTTTCATGCTAGCTAGCCAACACAAGGCGTGGTGGTCGCTCACAACTTTGAAGGGCCTGCCGTAAAGGTAGGGGCGAAATTTTGATGTAGCCCAGGTGACGCAAGGTACTCCTTTTCTGTTGTGGAGTAGTTGGCCTCTGCCTTTGATAGCGACCGGCTAGCATAACTGATAACCCTTTCCAGTCCCTCCGTCTTCTGCACAAGGACGGCGCCGAGTCCTACGCTGCTCGCGACGGTGTGCACTTCTGTTTCGGCGTGTTCATCGAAATGCGCCAGTAACGGAGGCGTTTGCAGGCGTCGTTTTAGTTCTTGAAATGCTTCCTCCTGCGGCGTTCCCCACTTGAACTCGACGTCGGTCCTGGTGAGGTTAGTGAGAGGCTCGGCGATGCGGGCGAAGTTTTTAACGAACCGCCTGTAATAGGCGCACAAGCCGAGAAATCGACGCACGGCCTTCTTGCCGGTGGGTGGCGGGAAAGCAGCGATGGCGGTTGTCTTTTGCGGGTCGGGGCGTACTCCGGATTTGCTTATCACGTGGCCCAAGAACAAAAGTTGTTCGTACGCGAAGCGGCACTCTTCTGGCTTTAGGGTGAGTCTTGATTGCTTGAAGTACAGCTTCATGGCGCCGCAGGTGTTCGTCGAAGTTCGAGGAAAACACAACGACGTCGTCCAAGTACACAAGGCAAGTCTGCCACATCAAGCCGGCCAGTACAGTATTCATAACTCGTTGAAAGGTCGCGGGGGGGCCGAGCAAAGACCAAAAGGCATGACCTTAAACTCGAACAGGCCGTCCGGTGTATAAAGGCAGTCTTTTCTCGGTCTCTCTCGTCGACTTCGATTTTCCAGTAGCCCGTCTTCAGGTCCATCGCCGAAAAGTACTTCGCGTTGTGGAGTCGATCCAGGGCGTCGTCTATCCGTGGCAGGGGGTACACGTCCTTCTTCGTGATCTTGTTCAGGCGACGATAGTCGACGCAGAAACGTAGCGTCCCGTCCTTCTTCACCAACACCACGGGAGACGCCCAGGGACTCTTTGACGGCTGGATGATGTCGTCGCCTAGCATTTCGTCGACTTGCTTCTTTACGGCTTCGCGTTCTCGCGTCGAAATTCGATACGGGCCCTGACGGACTGGTCGGGCACTTTCTTCGGTTATGATACCATGTTTGGCGACTGGGGTCTGTCGAATTCTTGACGACGATGAGAAGCAGTCGTTGAATTGCAGGAGCAGATTTTTGAGCTGGTCTTGCTTCTGCTATGGGAGGCTGGGGTTGACGTCGAAATCTGTTTCGCGACCTCGATTCGTCGAAGAATGTACGGCAGTATCGGAGAGGGCGAAAGCATTCCTGGTGTCCACGAATTTCTCGATGTAGGCGACCGTCGTACCAATGTTGAGGTGCCTATATTCGTGGCTGAAGTTTGTCAGTAGTACCTTTGCTTTGCCGTCGCGCAACTCGGCGATGCCTCTTGCGAAGCAAATCTGACGGTTCACAAGCAGGTGCTGATCGCCCTCGACGACGCCTTCAAGGTTAGCGGGTATTTCGGTGCCGACGGAAATGACCCTGGAAAGAGGCGGAACGGTGACCTGCTCTTCTATTACATTCAAGGCATGATTCTTCGGCGACGTGTGGGGCGGCAACGCTTTTTTTCTGAAGTCAGTGTTATAGACTCAGACCTCAGGTCGATCACGGCGCCGTGTTGACTTAGGAAGTCCATCCCCAGTATCACATCCCTGGAGCAGTTCTGCAGAATTAGGAAGCTGGCGGGATAAGTGCGGTTACTGATGGTGACTCTTGCGATGCAGACACCGGCCGGCGTTATTAGATGACCCCCAGCGGTCCTGATTTCAGGGCCTTGCCAAGCAGTCTTTACTTTCTTCAACTTCGTCGCGAAAGACCCACTGACGACGGAATAGTCGGCTCCAGTGTCGACGAGAGCGGTGACGTTGTGGCTGTCGAATATTACGTCGAGGTCGCTGGTTCGTCGTCGTGCGTTCCGGTTGGGTCGCGGCGTCGGATCACGGCTGCGTCGAAATGTTGTGGTGCTTCCATGCTGCGTCGTCAGGTTTTCTTCGGTCCGCGAGGTTTCGTCGGCAGGGCTTCATCTGCTTCATGTCGTGTTGCGCAGGTCTCGTCGCGTTGTCGTCGTCCGCGGCCGCGGCCGCGGAGGATCTTCGGCATTTCGTCGAACAGCAACCGCACCTCCATCGATTGCTGCCCTTAGTTTCCCGGGTACGGGCTGGGTGACCGGCCCCGGTTTGGGCCAGTGTACTGCCGGCGGTGCGGTGACAGGTAGCGGCCGGGCGATGGTGAGCGGGAAGGTCGTCGGGGCGTCGACTGAGCTCCTGCGAGGTAGTCGGCGATGTCTTGCGGTCGTTCACCCCGCTGTGAACGAGGCGCGCTGTCGGCGAAACCGCGTAGGCCCATCTGTCGGTCCTGGCAACGGCGGTAGGTGTGGCCGGCCTCGCCGCAGTGGTAGCAGAGGGGACGGTGGTCAGGGGCGCGCCAAACATCAGTCTTCCTCGGAGCGTTGCGCTTGCCGGCAGGAAGGCGGTATAGCGTCGGTGAGCGGTATAGCATCGGTGGCGGCGATGTCTGGTGACGGTACTGCGGCGATGCGGCGTCTTGGCGTGGACGTGGAGGAGGAACGTGATGGCGGGCTGCAGCAGCATAGCTCATGGCTTGCAGCTGCGGCTCTGGGGGCTGCGGAACACCCAGTGATTGCTGGATCTCTTGGCGTACGACGTCAGCGATGGAATCCACTTGAGGCTGCGCTGAAGGCAGAATTTTTCGCAGCTTCTCTTGCACGATAGCTCGGATCGTCTCATGCAGGTCGACGGTTCCTAGTGCTTGGACGTCAGCGCAGCTTGAAACCGAAAAGCTGCGGTTGTATTGCCGTGTGCGCATCTGGAGCGTCTTCTCGATTGTCGAGGCTTCGGACGCGAATTCTGCGACCGTCTTCGGCGGGTTCCTGATCAACCCGGCAAAGAGTTCTTGCTTTACACCCCTCATAAGGAAGCTCACTTTCTTCTCTTCAGTCATGTTGGGGTCGGCGTGGCGGAACAGTCGCGTCATTTCTTCTACGAAGATGGTCCCGTGTTCGTTAGGCAGCTGCGCCCGTGTCTCGAGCAAGGTCGCGGCCCTTTCTTTTCGGACGACGCTCGTGAACGTCTCCAAAAAAGTGCTGCGAAACAGGTCCCAGGTACGAATTGTGGACTCCCGATTCTCGAGCCATGTCCTTGCTGCTTCTTCCAGGTAAAAGTATACGTGGCGCAGCTTGTCCTCGGAGTTCCAGTTGTTGTACGTTGAGACCCTCTCGAACGTCTCTAGCCAGGTTTCAGGGTCTTCACACGGTGAACCACGGAATGTCGGCGGCTCCCTGGGCGGCTGAATCACGATCGCTGCAGTGGGCACTTCGGCCGTCATCGTGCCTTTTGTCTTCGTCTCCGTGGCTTTTGGCTTGGCAGGCAGGGGTCCGTATTGTGGTGCCAGTCCTTGTATTCTCCGGCTAGCTCGACTTTCCTGGATGGTGTCGGTTTCTTCTTGGCGACTTGGGTTGGGTTCACGGCTTGACGGGGGCGTCCGGAACATGAACGCACAGCACCTCCACCAGATGTCACGTGGTTGTGACGTCGATGAAGGCAACAGTCAGCGGGTCAAAGAAGAAACTGTTTATTTCGCCGAACTTGTGGTCGTGAAATGTAACGTCAGATTACAGCTATACACACTGACACAGATAGCGGCGAACGGAGCGTCGGTCGTCGATCAACTGAACATCGTCGGAACGCGCCGGCTTTTATAAATCACGCGTCGAACATTCTAGCCTTATCACTAGTAGTCGCGCAAGCTCTGGAATAATCTTGAGTGTTACCGTCTTGCGTGCAATCTTAACAAAACGATCTACTACAACCGAGAAGCTTCTGGAACAATAAGGCGCGGTCTGCGCCGAGTACTGCTGATAGTCTTTGTGGGCGGAAACCGAATACAGTAAAAGAAACGCGCGTGGCAATAGGTTAGAAACCATCCATGAGCTGCTAATAAAAATAAAGACCCTATAAAGAAAGCAGTTAAAAACGCCTCATCTTTCTTCAATTGTGTAGGCTAAGCTCCCTTGGGCTATTTAACACGGGAAGCTTCGGGATTATGTGTAAATTTCAATACACGGAATAATGAAAGCGGCTTCATCAGCGAGCACTCCCGATGTTCGCGGTCATCACCGGGGGAGCTGCTCAATTCATCGTCATCGCAGTCTTCACTTCCGGACACAAGATAAACATCTGTATCCCAGTCATAATCACTCGAAGGGCATGATGAAAATAAAAAGCTTCTTTTTCGTGTGGACGGGCCAACTATCAATGGGTCACCGCCACCGCACGCCATCTTTCCATACAAAAACCGCGCTCCTGCCGCAGGAGAAAACTAAATGGTCGAGTAAAAGCTCCCATCTAGTGGATAACACGCAATCTAAGCCGCAGACCAGCGCTTCCCGTCCTGAACACGAAAGGGGAATGCCTATTCCGTTAGGACGAGCTATGCTCGTACAAAGCAGTTTGGGAACTGTTTGGGCAGGACCAGCTCTGCTCTTCCAAAGCGCTTCAGGGGTTAAGCCAATGCGCTACCATAAACACATGAAGGGGGGCTACAGGGACGCGCATTTTATCTCTTACACTTTCCTCTCACTGTGCTCTTAAATTGGTTAGAGGAGTGGTGCCGCCGTCTGGAAGTGGTAAATCGAAGTAATGCGCGCAATCCGCGAATGAGCTCCGGCGACGCACCTTTGTTGCGATAGTCCCATTCGGCGCGTTTCCAATAGAAGTGTAATTTTTTTCAATGCTTTAACGCACCGCCAGGTGGCGGTTTTACCCCAAACCTCGCTCATAGGAGCCATCCATATAAAAGTAGCTCCCCAATGCTCGCCTGGCTCTCGCACTGCGTTCCCCTCTCGCCCAATGAAAAATCACAGCCAGCATACAGGGGAGACACGACCCTTCGAAAGAGCACATTTAGAGTACCAGAGTTTATTATGTGCTTGTTGATGCCGTCTTTGCCTGGAATTCACCACACACGGTGATCAACATCAGCTACCGCAAGGATTAAAGCGTTGTCTTGGGCATTAGTCGTCGGGACCGAGATGTGCCACTAAACGTCAACGCGGGTGCATTCACATCAAGCGGTGCTAGATCTGCCAAATACCAAGAGTTATTGTTGAAACTTTCGGACATCGATGCACTATAAACAATCAACTGTTTCTATGAACACGTTTCAGTTTCGCGTTATACCGATTCCTATGACTGAGAAGTCAGCCATGCTATTTTAGATGCGAAGCATCTTATGCTCGGGGCTCTGTCCGTCCCTCCCCCGTCCCGCGTCCGGCCACTTTCATTAAGTAGGGAAGCACCCATTGTGCGAACCAGAACACTGTAGCAATATGAAGGCCGTCAACCACTATCACAGTCATCAGAGTCATGGCCGAGAGCACAGAGAGGCTGCTTAGCAATCGCTAGGCAGGTGGTGTCTGTCGCCCAGGTTGACCCCATTCCTTGATCTTGCTTGCATGTGCTTGGAGGGGGCTTAGTCCGTCCCTCCTTCCCGCATCCCACACCACCACAGCGCATGCGCGTCCCCTCGCCCTCTCTCTCCTACGCTCACCCCCTTTCTCTCCTCTAGCCATCCTCTGCTCTACGGAGCGGCCCCCCACATCCCACACCCCCCTACAGCGCACGCGCGTCCCCCTCCCCTATCCTATCCTATGCTCACCCCCATTCTCTACTCTAGGAATCATCTACTTCTACGGAGCGGCTCTGGCGTCCCACACCCCAACAGCGCATGCGCGTCCCCTCCCCCCTCTCTCCTCTAGGAATCCTCTATTCTACGGAGCGGCTCCCGCGTCCCACACCCCCCACAGCGCATGCACGTCCCCTCTCTCTCCTCTCCTACGTCCCCCCCCGTCCTGTCCTCTAGGAATCCTCTACGGAGCGGCGCGCACGACAGGTGGTGTGACAGCTGCATACTCCGCTGGGGACGCCACGGTAGTTCCGCGGTATGAAAATAACGGAGCGCGCGCGCCTCATTCTCTCTCCTGTGCAGCGCCGTGATGAGCGCCCGGACCGCTGCCGTGAAATGAGAGCGGCGACGTTCCTCCCGCTCAAGTTGATTACCTCCCCGCTGCTTCGCATCCACACATGATTCCCTTTAGCGGGAGGTAGGGAAGTTTTTTAGATGCGAAGCATCTTATGCTCGGGGCTCTGTCCGTCCCTCTCCCGTCCCGTGTCCCGCGTCCGGCCACTTTCATGAAGTAGAGAAGCACCCAGTATGCGAACGAGAACACTGTAGTAATATGAAGGCCGTCAACCCTACTACAATCATCAGAGTCATGGCCGAGAGCACAGAGAGGCTGCTTAGTAATGGCTAGGCAGGTGGTGTCTGTCGCCCAGGTTGACCCCATTCCTTGAGTCATGGCCGAGAGCACAGAGAGGCTGCTTAGCAATGGCTAGGCAGGTGGTGTCTGTCGCCCAGGTTGACCCCATTCCTTGATCTTGCTTGCATGTGTTTGGAGGGGGCTTAGTCCGTCCCTCCTTCCCGCGTCCCACAGCGCATGCGCGTCCCCCCCCCCCTCTCTCTCCTACGCTCACCCCTTTCTCTCCTCTAGGAATCCTCTACTCTACGGAGCGGCCCCCCGCGTCCCACACCCCCCCCACAGCGCATGCGCGTCCCCTCTCCTACGCTCATCCCCTTTCTCTCCTCTAGGAATCATCTACTCTATACGGAGCGGCGCCCGCGTCCCACAGCGCATGCGCGTCCTTTCCCCCTCTCTCATCTAGGAATCCTCTACTCTACGGAGCGGCTCCCGCGTCCCACAACCCCACAGCGCATGCACGTCCCCTCCCCCCTCTCTCTCCTCTCCTACGGTCCCCCCCCCGTCCTTTCCTCTAGGAATCCTGTACGGAGCGGCGCGCACGACAGGTGGTGTGACAGCTGCATACTCCGCTGGGGGGCACCACGGTAGTTCCGCGGTCTGAAAATGACGGAGCGCGCGCGCCTCATTCTCTCTCCTGTGCAACGCCGCGATGAGCGCCCGGACCACTGGCTTGAAATGAGAGCGGCGACGTTCCTCCCGCTCAAGCTAATTATCTCCCCGCTGCTTCGCATCCACACATGGTTCCCTTTAGCAGGAGATGGGGAATTTTTTTTTCAATATTGCCATATTTTTTTTGTTTCTCAGAGAAGGCAATGAAATGCATGTGATTTTTTTTTTGGTTGTCACCGGATCTCACCGTCTGGAAATGTTCCACACCTTATCGTACAGCGCTAGCCGCGGCTGAAAATCCGCCAGATTTAGAGTGAGTTTCAATGCTTGAATCACATCGTGTGCACAGCTAAAATGGCTGAGTATATTACAGAGCTTACACGACCACCAGCCAGAACAATAGAATGCCCCATGAAGCATGCTACTGTGAGTGTTCCCCTTGCGGGGCACACGGCCACCCTGTAAGGAATTCGGTCTTCGGCCGTTTGTGGTGCTGCGTTTTGTTGCATTAACAATTAAATGGACTCTGCAAGCGCATTGCCGCCGTCGCCGTGAAATTTCATATGAAGTCGAAGGCTGACAAGACCGCTGCGCACGTCTACGTTGCATGTGAGAGTGAAAGTGTGCGAGGGCAGCCGATCATCGTGGCACTTGCGTAAAGGAAGCGCGCCCGAAGTCTTCCGTAGCGCGAATGGCCAATGGGAAGGGGGGCGGGGGGCAGAGGCAGGTCTCCACAGGCAAGGCGGCGGGTTCGCCGCAGGAACTGCGTGCGTTGAGCTGCCCGGCGTGGTCGCGCGCCCCTTATCTTTATAGCAATTAGCACACGGCTCGTAAATTTGTACATCATGTGCTATCACCGCTAAGTTGCGCTGAACTGATGGACAGCTAGGAGGTCGCTTTACTCGCTGCAGCGGCCGCGTTTCCTAGCGCCAGCGTTGCGTTCATTTACATGAGGTCGGATGCTAATGGAGCCCGCTGCTATCATTACTTTGCATAACATTCTAATATGCGGCCATCACATTCGTCGTTTAGCCTTGCGGCGAAATTGTGAATGTTTTCGCAGTAAGCGCCCCGTCTCAATATACTTACTCCTGCTTGATGCCGATACCAAACTCGGATAACTTGTACTTCTTCGAGGTTTCAATAAAAAACTCGAAGTCTTGCTTGTAGGGTGGTGCCAACGTCTGATTGTCATCGTACAATGAGTCGAACGTTATTATGGCGCATAGTCCGTCAGGAGGAAACGTGTACGTTATCTTCTTGAAGCCTCGGCTTATTGTGCAGAGAATCGATCCTGGTGCCAGCGGTACCTCTGTGGAAGGAAAAGATAAATTCGGGTCATTATTACTACATCTTCGTTCACTAATCTTTGTGACATCCTATCTGCCACATGTGTCACATAAGAGTGCCTAGCTCGCAGAAGTACTTGCCCGCAAATGTGTCAAAAATCTTTTCATAATTGCTCTCCATGTGCTCCAGCCACGACACTCCAGCTTGGAGACAAATTCCCAAGATTTTAGTCCCGCAAGGCAGCTCACGTATGTAGGCATCGAAGCGTTACGCATAGCTCCATGAGTAGGTCATGTCTTCATTGTTTTAAAACAGCCAAAAAAAAAAAGAGTGCATGAGATGAATGACTACACAGGACAGGCGCTGGACTAACAACTGCTGGGATTATTGTGCAGAAAGGAAAAAAATACATGTAGTCCGACTGCGCGCGCATCATGCAATTACAGACACTTGTCACTTCTTTCGAGCAGGCTAAATCCTCAATCATCAAGACGGATAGATGGGGCGTAAATGCAAACATCATGGTTGTTCTTAATGTGAAAGGCTTCTATGATTTCACGTGACTTTTGCTCAACGTGCCCGAAGATGACATGCGTGCTACGAAACAATGGTTTACAACCACAGGAGCGACAATGAGATGACAAATGGGAAGTAGGCGTGCCTTTTAATGCGTTGTTGTGCTCGCGTAGTCTCTCGTTAAGGCAGGCAGCAGTCTGTCCAACATATTTTTTTCCACAAGTTAGCGGGATGTTATACACTACACCACATGCGCATGGTACAAAACGGGCGCGATGATTGACGGAGCCCATATTCCTCCGTGACTGGCCGTTCTTCTTTCTATATATCGCGGCACATGCTTTCCCAGCCTTACCACGAGAAGAGAAAACAACACTTACGTCATAGCCCTTCGCAATATTTTTGAGCCTATGTGAAAGCCCATTGACATATGGGATGACGGCAACATTCTTTGGTTTTGTGGTGTCTTTGGTGCGTTGAGTCGGTGGAGAAGCGGACAGCTTTAATTATTTAAGCAACCTCACCGAAATTGAAGATAAGGTTGACACAGGAAAGCCAGCATTCTTTTGCCTATCCAATTGTTCCTTGAAGCTCACTTCAATTTTATGATGGCAAGACTTAGTCAGGGCCGAGTTTAGCGAGTTGTAGGCAATGCCGTTTTTAACCCTTAAACGCCCGTAGGGAATATATTTCCCACCAAGTTTAAACGCCTATATTTCTAATACTCTAAAGTCCTCCACCCTGAGACGGTTGCTACATCTGAAGTTATGTTTGAGCATCAACTGAACAAAATTTTAGCGACTTTAACGCAAGCAGCTACGAGGTGCCTCAGTTACCGTTGAAGCCACCGACACTTTTCTCTCTCACTGGGAGTTCGTGACGCAAGATTTCACCAGCTACGATAATTCGTGGATGAATGTATTTGCCGCAGTGAGAAAGGTCAGAAAAATGCATTCACTGAATGCCTCATGTGTAGGGCTATTATCTGGTCAACTTTTAGATCCTAATATAACGAGGAACTCATGTTATTGACATTTGAATTGTACTTGTGCAGTGGGAATATACTTCCCTATGGGTCTTCCGCGATGCCAATCCACAGTATGCGATTTTCTCTTTCTCTAAAAGAAAACGCGCTCGAAAGTTGAAGAAGCGCTAGATTTGCACATTTCTTTACCTGATGATGTAAACAACTTTTGTGACAGCGAGGATGATGATGACGAGGACGAACCATCGTCCATAATTCCTCGTTCGAATGGTGATGCAATACACATTGACCATACGATTGCAAAGCAAGGCGTTGGCTGCTGGGACAATTTTTGAAGGGATACTGTTGAAAATAAAAGGCAGCAACGCCCGTGCCCTGAAGGCCTTCCAACGTGACCGAAAAGCCTTTAGGTGTACCAGACCAAGTGCCGCTTTCACCTGTACTACATTTTCCTAGAGTACCATGAACCTTCAAACGTTGCTGGTGTCGTTTAAGTGAACAAAATG
This sequence comes from Rhipicephalus appendiculatus, assembly GCA_030522465.1. Lineage (NCBI taxonomy): Eukaryota > Metazoa > Arthropoda > Arachnida > Ixodida > Ixodidae > Rhipicephalus > Rhipicephalus appendiculatus. The sequence continues at coordinate 58,228 of JALIZH010022905.1, forward strand.
ACAAGAGGTTGAAGCTGTTGACTCTACGAGCAATGTTCACGTTCATGCCGTACCAAGATTTCAAAAGTTCCCCCACAGGTGCGATTCTGCCAAAGGCCCATAGGAAAATATATTCCCACCCTAATAATTTTAATTTAGCGTTGTATAAGGAAAATTTGGACGTTGGGTTGTGTGATATGGATAATAAATAGCACTTTCAAAGAATCTTGCATCAGCCTTTACAATAGACACCTTATGGGCGTTTAAGGGTTAACTATCTTTGAATGCGCGGAACAATAACTCAGGAGCGATTTATTCGAACGCGGCGAAAAGCACCAGCATAGATGCTCCGGCTCAGCATACAAGCACAAATCAAAAAACCAAATGACACCATTGTTGGGCAATTCAGACGTGATGCGTAAACCACGGGCATTATTTTTAAAGATATTCATCACATCATGAAGTCGGGAAGTTGCAGCGTTACTCGGTAGGATAATTAGAAAATCATCGACATAACGAAATACCTTCTTTGCTAATCCCTGCACCTCCTTATCTATAGCACGGTCAACAGCAGACAGAAAAGTGTTACCTACTTAGGACAGGTGCTACTTTTGAACCGATGCATATGCCCGATTTCTGAACATACACACCACCTTCCCATGTAACAAACGTAGCTTTTAGATAGAAACTAAGCAGCTCCATGAAGGCATCCGCCTTCATGGAACTGCTCATGCTGTGGCGTAGGCGCGGTTACCTAGCGTGGATGCGTCGCTGGCGTTCTGCGAAAAGGACAGGGAAATTTTGGCGTCGCCGCTGTGCACACACCGTGCTACATGCACATCTGATTTTGTGCTGATTTGTCACGGTTTGTCACGTGGTCGTGACGTCGACGAAGGCAGCAGGCGACGTGTCCAAGATGAAGCTGTTTATTTGGGCCGAACTTGTGGCCGAGAAACGGAAAGTAAGAATACAGCAATACACACGGTATGCACTGATAGCGGCGAACAGAGCGTCGGCCGTCGATCAACTGACAAGCGGTGAAGCGCGTCGGCATTTATAAGCGTGTCATCGAATATTCCAGTCTTATCACTGGTTGTCGCGAAAGCTCTGGAATAAGCTCGCGTGTTCGCGTCTTGCGCGCAATCTTAACACAACGATCTACAATAAACGCGAAGCTTCTGGAAAAAATGAGGCGCGGTTTGCGCTGAGCATTGCTTACAGTCTTTGTGGGCGTAAACCGAATACAGCACAAGTATAATACAAAACGCGCGTGGCAATGCCCCCCCCTCTGAAAAAGCATCGTCCCGATGCTTAAAACAGAACACGGGGGGGGGGGGATTCATGCAATAATAAATAACAATAATAAAGCAAGAAAGTACAATAAACAATAAGCACAAGCACGAAAGTACAATAATAAAGCAAAAATTACAGTCTTCAGGTTCACTAACGCGCGTAATACGGCTTGAGGCGCACGACATGGACGACTTCAGGTCGCGCACGGCGCCGCTGAGAGCTCGTAATGCCGTCAGGGACAACCTCGTAGTCGAGTGCGCCGAGACGTCGAAGTACCCTGTACGGACCGAAGTATCGTCGAAGGAGCTTCTCGCTAAGTCCCCGTCGGCGAACTGGCGTCCAGACCCATACACGGTCACCGGGTTGGTATTCCATGTGGCGTCTTCGAAGGTTGTAGCGACGGCTGTCGGTCTTTTGCTGGCTCTGGATGCGCAGACGGGCGAGTTGTCTGGCTTCTTCGGCGCGCTGAAGGTACACGGTGACGTCGACGTTTTCCTCGTCGCAGACATTGGGCAACATTGCGTCGAGCGTCGTTGCCGGGGTCCTTCCGTAGACCAATCCATACGGCGTCATCTGCGTCGTTTCTTGTACCGCCGTGTTGTATGCAAAGGTTACATACGGAAGGATGGCATCCCACGTCTTGTGCTCGACGTCGACGTACATGGCCAGCATATCGGCGATGGTCTTATTTAGACGTTCGGTGAGGCCATTGGTCTGCGGGTGGTAGGCGGTGGTCCGGCGGTGACTTGTTTGGCTGTACCTCAGGATCGCCTGCGTTAGGTCCCCTGTAAAGGCCGTACCTCTGTCGGTAATGAGGACCTCTGGGGCGCCATGACGCAGTACGATGTTCTCGACGAAGAACTTTGCTACCTCGGCTGCACTGCCCTTGGGCAGCGCCCTTGTCTCGGCGTAGCGGGTGAGGTAGTCCGTTGCTACGACGATCCATTTGTTTCCGGAGTTCGACGTCGGGAACGGTCCCAGTAAGTCCATGCCGATTTGCTGGAACGGTCGGCGAGGTGGCTCGATGGGTTGCAGAAGTCCGGCTGGCCTAGTGTGTGGTCTCTTCCGTCGTTGACAATCTCGGCAGGTCTTCACGTAGTGGGTGACGTCGGCAGTGAGGCGAGGCCAGTAGTACTTTCTTGTATCCTCGCGAGCGTACGGGAAAATCCAAGGTGTCCAGCTGTCGGGTCGTCACGCAGAGCGTCCAGAACTTCGGGACGTAACGCTGAAGGTACTACGAGGAGGGAGTCGGCCCGGAGTGGCGAGAAGTTTTTCTTTAGGAGAATGCCGTTGCGCAAGAAAAACGACTCCAGTCCTCGTCTGAATACCTTTGGAGCCATGGTGGCCTTGCCCTCGAGGTATTCTATAAGGCCCTTGAGTTCCGGATCGGCTCGTTGTCGTTCAGCGAAGTCATCGGCGCTTATGGTTCCCAAGAAGCAGTCATCATTAAGGTCGTCCTGTGGCGGCGGGTCGACGGGGGCGCGAGACAAGCAGTCGGCGTCAGAATGCTTTCGTCCGGACTTGTAAACGACGGTAACGTCGAATTCTTGAAGTCTGAGACTCCATCTTGCGAAGGCGACCTGAAGGGTCTTTCAAGTTAGCTAGCCAACACAAGGCGTGGTGGTCGCTCACAACTTTGAAGGGCCTGCCGTAGAGGTAGGGGCGAAACTTCGACGTAGCCCAGATGATGGCGAGGCACTCTTTTTCTGTTGTTGAATAGTTGGCCTCTGCCTTGGATAGCGACCGGCTAGCATAACTAATAACCCTTTCCAGTCCGTCCGTCTTCTGCACAAGGACGGCGCCGAGTCCCCACGCTGCTTGCGTCGGTGTGCACTTCTATTTCGCCGTGTTCGTCGAAATGCGCAAGTAACGGAGGCATTTGCAGGCGTCGTTTTAGTTCTTGAAATGCTTCCTCTTGCGGTGATTCCCACTTGAACTCGACGTCGGTTCTGGTAAGGTTAGTGAGTGGCTCGGCGATGCGGGCAAAATTTTTGACAAACCGCCTGTAATAGGCGCACAGGCCGAGAAATCGACGGACGGCCTTCTTGTCGGCGGGTGGCGGGAATGTAGCGATGGCGGCTGTCTTTTGAGGGGATCGGGGCGTACTCCGGACTTGCTGATCACGTGACCCAAGAACAAGAGCTCCTCGTATGCGAAGCGGCACTTTTCAGGCTTCAAGGTGAGGCCGGAGGTCTTGATTGCTTGAAGTACTGCGTCAAGTCGCCGGAGGTGTTCATCGAAGTTTGAAGCAAACACAATGACGTCGTCCAGGTACACCAGGCAAGTCTGCCACTTCAATCCTGCCAGTACTGTGTCCATAACCCGTTGGAAAGTCGCAGGCGCCGAGCAAAGACCAAAGGGCATGACCTTGAACTCGAAGAGGCCGTCTGGTGTTATAAACGCGGTCTTTTCTCGGTCTCTCTCGTCGACTTCAATTTGCCAATAGCCGGTCTTGAGGTCCATCGACGAAAAGTACCTCGCGTTGTGGAGCCGATCGAGGGTGTCGTCTATCCGTGGGAGAGGGTACACGTCCTTCTTCGTTATTTTGTTCAGGCGGCGATAATCGACGCAGAAGCGTAGGGTACCGTCCTTTTTCTTCACTAACACCACGGGTGACGCCCACGGACTCTTTGAAGGCTGGATGATGTCGTCGCGGAGCATTTCGTCGACTTGTTTCTTTATTGCCTCGCGTTCCCTCGTTGAAACTCTGTACGGGCTCTGACGTAGTGGCCTGGGACTTTCCTCTGTTATGATGCGGTGTTGTGCGACTGGTGTCTGTCGAACTCTGGACTACGACGAAAAGCAATCCTTGTATTGCAGGAGGCAGGGTTTTGAGCTGATCTTTGTTTATGCGTCGGAAGGCTCGGATTGACGTCGAAAGTTAGTTGATGAGCTTGGTTCGTCGTAGCATGTTCGGTAAACTCGGCGAGGGCGAGGGCGTCGCTGGTTTCCACAATGTCTTCGATGTAGGCGACCGTCGTGCCTTTGCTCACGTGCTTGTATTCGTTGCTGAAGTTCGTAAGCATCACTGTAGCTTTCCCTTCACGCAACTCGGCGATGCCTCGTGCGACGCAAATCTGACGGTTTACAAGCAGGTGCTGATCACCCTCGATGACGCCTTCGAAGTCTGCGGGTTGTTCGGTGCCGACACAAATGATGACGCTGGAGAGAGGCGGAACGGTGACGTGCTCTTCTATCATGTTCAATGCATGGCTCCCTGGCGTCGTCTCGGTAGGCAGTGCTTTTTCTGAGGTTAGTGTTATCGACTCAGACCTTAGGTCGATGACGGCGCCGTGTTTACTTAGGAAGTCCATCCCAAGTATTACGTCCCTGGAGCAGTGCTGTAGGATTACAAAGCTCGCAGGGTAAGTCCGATTATTGATAGTGACTCTTGCTGTACAGACCCCAGCGGGTGTTATTAAATGGCCTCCAGCGGTCCGAATTTCGGCTCCTTCCCAGGCAGTCTTAACTTTCCTCAACTTCGCGGCGAACGGCCCACTGACGACGGAATAGTCGGCCCCGGTGTCGACGAGAGCTGTGACGCTGCGGCTGTCGATGAGAACGTCGAGGTCGCTAGTTCGTCGCCTGGCGTTGCGGTTGGGTCGAGGCGTCGGGTCGCGGCTACGATGGTTTGTTCCACTGCTTCGGCGTTGCGTCGTCTGTTCTTCCGGTCGCGAAGTTTCGTCATCCAGGCTCCGTTCGGCTTGCTGCGCGTTCTTAAGACTTCGCTGAGCCGTCGTCGTCGTCGGCGGAGGATGTTCGGCATTTCGTCGTTCAGCAACCGCACCTCCATCGGTTGCTGCCCTTAGTTTTCCGGGTAAGGGCTCGAAGATCGACCCCGAGCAGGGCCGGCATACTGACTGCGATGCGGTGAGATGTAGCGGCCTGGGGAAGGCGATCGGGAAGGTCGTCGGGGTGTCCACTGCGCTCCTGCAAGGTAGTCAGCGATGTCACGGGGTCTTTCACCCCGCTGTGGACGCGGCGCGTCGATGGCGAAACCACGCAGTCCCATCTGGCGGTACTGGCATCGGCGGTAAGTGTGGCCGGCTTCTCCGCAGTGGTAGCATAGTGGGCGGTGGTCGGGGGCGCGCCAGATGTCGGTCTTCCCTGCGCGTGTAGCGCTGGCTGACAGGCGGGTGAGATGGCGGCGGTGGTGGCGGCGGCGGCGTCTCGCGACGGTAGTGCTGCTGTGCGCCGTCCTGACGGGGGCGTGGAGGGGTGCACTGCGTCGGGCCTGCAGCAGCGTAGCTCATGGCTTGCAGCTGCGGCTCTGGAGGCTGCGGAACGCCCAGGGATTGCTGGATCTCCTGGCGTACGACGTCAGCGATGGAATCCACCTGAGGCTGCGCTGAAGGTAGAATTTTCCGCAGCTCCTCTTGCACGATCGCTCGGATCGTCTCACGCAAGTCGGCGGTTCCCAGCGATTGGATGTCGGCATAGCTTGTAGCGGAGAAGCTGCGGGTGTATTGCCGTGTCCGCATCTCGAGCGTCTTCTCAATTGTCGAGGCTTCGGAGGCGAATTCGGCGACCGTCTTCGGCGGGTTTCTTATCAAGCCAGCGAAGAGTTCTTGTTTCACACCACGCATTAGGAACCTGACTTTCTTCTCTTCGGGCATACTTGGGTCGGCGTGTCGAAACAGGACGATTCATCTCCTCCGTGTAGATAGAGATGCTTTCGTTGGGCAGCTGCACACGGGTCTCCAACATAGCTGCGGCCCGTTCCTTGCGGACCACGCTGGTAAACGTGCTTAGGAACGTCGTCCGAAAGAGATCCCAGGTTTGTAACGTGGATTCTCGGTTCTCGAACCACGTCCTCGCGGCGTCTTCTAGGTAGAAGTACGCGCGGCGCAGTTTTTCCTCGGAGTCCCAGTTGTTGAAAGCCGCAACTCGTTCGTACGTCTCCAGCCAGGTCTCGGGGTCCTCGCTTGGCGATCCATGGAAAGTCGGTGGCTCTCTCGGTGGCTGGATCACGATCGTTGCAGGGGACGCAGCGGCCGTCATCGTGCCTGTCGTCTTCGTCGCCGTGCCTTTTCGCTTGTCCGGTAGGAGTCCGTATTGTGGTGCCAGTCCTTGTAGTCTCCGGCTAGCTCGACTCTCCTGGATGGTGTCGGTTTCTTCCTGGCGACTTGGGCTGGGTTCACGGCTTGACGGGGGCGTTCGGTACATGAAAGGAGCAGCACTCCTCCACCAGATGTCACGTGGTCGTGACGTCGACGAAGGCAGCAGGCGACGTGTCCAAGATGAAGCTGTTTATTTGGGCCGAACTTGTGGCCGAGAAACGGAAAGTAAGAATACAGCAATACACACGGTATGCACTGATAGCGGCGAACAGAGCGTCGGCCGTCGATCAACTGACAAGCGGTGAAGCGCGTCGGCATTTATAAGCGTGTCATCGAATATTCCAGTCTTATCACTGGTTGTCGCGAAAGCTCTGGAATAAGCTCGCGTGTTCGCGTCTTGCGCGCAATCTTAACACAACGATCTACAATAAACGCGAAGCTTCTAGAAAAAATGAGGCGCGGTTTGCGCTGAGCATTGCTTACAGTCTTTGTGGGCGTAAACCGAATAAAGCACAAGTATAATACAAAACGCGCGTGGCAGTATCATGATTATTACGGGTGTGGCATCTGTGAATACACCGCGGAGCTTCGAAAAGTTCAGTTTATATATCGCTGGTCTTCCTGAACGTTGAAGTGACCGGGACTGCCAGCATTTCATTTAGATTTTAATTAGGTTGGGCACAATTTAGTTGATGCTTTTTTTCAAGCTTATGACATCGATCGATGAATGAAGTTTATTGGATAGCATAATCATGGCGCATGCGATGCAACCCTGACAAGCAAGCCTCTCAGCGCTCAGTTCCTCCGCATTCTTGCGCTCAAGGATGCGGGCGAAGTACTCTTTACTTGCTCCGCGGCGCCGGGTTTAATCGCACAGAAGTGTGGTCTTTGAAGGTGCGGCGGTCAGATGCGTATTGGAATACGCCGCTTTCCAGTAGCTGGAGCTCATTCGATCGCGGGATCTTCAGTGAAAAGTCTTTTCTGATATGGCGATCTGTTGTTTTATCGAGCTGACTTCTGGTGTCACGTTTCCAGAGAGAACACGGAGCCGACAAGAAAAACACATTTAGTTTACTTAGGCCCGGTTACGACTGATGCGTCTTCAGCGGCAGGGTGAGCGCGAGCTCCGAGCGTCATCGCGCCCAGCCTAATAATCGTTCTCCGTTTTCTTCTACTTCGCTGGCACTCCCATACTATACATCGCGCAAAC
>JALIZH010022906.1:7500-12160 GCA_030522465.1 Rhipicephalus appendiculatus
AACGCGTGGGCTCATTTTTTCTTTGCATTTAACTATTTCCAAAATTTATTTGGGGCGCTTATCGAAAATTTGGCAAGTACCTTTGCAAAGTAATTATTTTAAGCATCTTTTAGTTTACTTCTGGTGACTAACGGCTACCGTCAGATCATGCCTAGTTAGATTAGTTGATTTCGTGTTGAGCTTTTTCTTATTCATTTTACCTTTCGTTTTGCATGTGTTACACCACGAGTTATCCAGGAGTTTAGTCTCCTAGTTTTCTTCTTTTTGATCGGTACGTAGCGTTTTATGCTTGGCGTCACGATGGCTGTAAATTTACTCCTAAGAGTTTCGATGTCAGTGGAAAGGTTATGTGGAAGTGCTATGAATCAATCGTATTCGAAAGAAAGACAGTCGATTATGCTTGTATCATAAGCATGGATCAAGTCAGGATAATAAAGCGATGTCTGCTGATAAATTTCGTATCATCCAGCAGGCCCGCGGAGCGGCCGACAGGCTTGGCCTGGCGGTCCCGACGTGGGAGTCGCCCGCTGCGCGCTAACGTGTGTCTTGCCGGACAAGAATAAAGTTGCTCATCCATCCATCCATCCATCCATTCACAGTTACAGTGCAGTAAATCAACATATGATCTCAGATGCCCTCCATAATCTCCATTTTAGTACGGTCGTGCGAGAAACGATCACTTAAGAAAACTAAATCAAGAATGTTCGACGATGATGCATGTACTCGCGTGGGCTGAGTCACTATCTGATGTAAACTGAAATTGAGCATTAGATCACATTTTAATGGGGAGCTATCAGACTTGAAATGCATAGATTTCGAATCTAGTTCTGGCATATTAAAATCACCAATGAGGATTAGTCTGGCATTTGATACATGACTCTGCATATAGTTACAAAGTGAAGTAATAACGTCACTATAGAAGCAGAGGGGCTACGGTATACACAACCCACAGTTATGGCACGTGAACCTATCAGCAATTTCCAAATCTTGTTTCTACGCCTTCAACATCTGGAAGAACTTTGAACAATAACTTTTTATTGATAAAAATAACCACGCCACCACCACGCCTGGGCCGGTCTTTCCGTATATTATCGCGTAGTTTGGGCTACCTATTTCCTCATCATGAATAATAATGAGAACCAACAGACAATGATGCCAAGGAAAGTATAGGGGATGTTATTTGAAGTAATTGTAATGTAAATGTGAAGAAAGAAAAGTGGACGAAAAAGACAACTTGCCACCGGCTGGGACCAAACCTGCGACCTACGAATAACGCGTCCGATGCTCTAGAGTGTTCCACACTCGCCGTAATGGCAACAGGCGGCGCTGACTGACGCTCCCACGTTTAACTGCACATATACAGGGTGTCCCAGCTATCACGCAGCGCGATTTAAAAAAGAGGAACGGCGTTAGGCGAATCAGACCTAGTGCATATTGTTCCCAATAAACTGTAGTAGCCGCTACTAATTTTTTCGTTAATGAGAATTAATTAAGTAGTCATAATTAAAATTGTAACTCCAAAAATACTCACCTAATTATCAAAGTGTCAATGAGGCAAATGTGGGCATGTTGAAATGACATCTATCTGTGCTACTTTCAACAACGTACTAATTGCGTGCTAATTTTTTTCTTTCGGATTCGATTGTTGCTTCATGCATGGCCTCCGAGATTGTGCACCGGCGCGCGCCCTCGGAGGCCATGCACGAAGCAACAATCGAATCCGAAAGAAAAAATTAGCACGCAATTAGTACGTGTTTGAAAGTGGCACAGATAGATGTCATTTCAACACGCCCACATTTGCCTCATTGACACTTTAATAATTAGGTGAGTATTTCTGGAGTTACAATTTCAATTATGACTAATTAATTAATTCTCATTAACGAAAAAAATTAATAGCGGCTACTACAGTTTATTGGGAACAATATGCACTAGGTCTGCTTCGCGTAACGCCGTTCCTCTTTTTTAAATCGTGCTGCGTGATAGCTGGGACACCCTGTATACCCTATAAAGTGGACGGAGGGATGACCGCCACCGTTGCTCAGTGGTAGAGCATCGGACGCGTTATTCGAAGGTCGCAGGTTCGGTCCCTGCCGGTGGCAAGTTACCTTTTCGTCCACTTTTCTTCTTCACATTTACATTACAATTACTTCAAATAACATCACCTATACTTTCCTTGGCATCAATGTATGTTGGTTCTCATTAATATTGTGTTTAACGAAGCAAACGAGCCCTTAAATTTACACTTCTTTCCTTCTGATCATGAATGTCACTTGACAGCCAGGTGTCGGTAATTGCTACAAAATTGGGTTCTAGTTCCAATAATCAAGATTCAAGTAAGTCGGATTTGCTCAGTAGACTACGCGCGTTTAGATTGATGAAGGTTACTGCTTTTTGAGGGGGCCGTAGGCCCTCAAGTTTACTCATGAAATGCCGGAAGAGGGGGGTATCCAATTCCTCGATGTGTGTTTTGAGATGCCTGAGAAGCACGTGTGCTGGAGCTACAAACCACGTTCAAAAAACGAAATGCTCAGGTATGATTCGGCCCATTCAAAACAAATAAAAAGGGGGAATTGCTGTCAGCTGCCTTAGGGCAGCCCTCGCAAAGTCATGTGACCACCTTGTTGGGCAAAGTTGACAGCGCCAAGTAGAACGCCTCGAGAGGGCGGGTTTTCCCAAGGAACTCATCAGTTCTGTGGCCGAAGTCCTCCTAAAGGAGGTGAGGATTGAAGGGGGTGCTCGGCCCTGGTCCTCTGGCAAGCCAAGTGCGAGGCCTGTAGCTTTGCCATACATCCACCGCTTCTCCCACCGGCTAAGGAAGGTGGCAGCAAAATGCGGTGTGTCGGTGGTATTCTCTGCTCCAGAGAAGCTGGCCCGTATGTGCCCTGTGGTGAACGGTCGTAAAGGAATAAAGTGCGTGCACCAAAAGGCACGCGACACCGTTCGTACCTTGCGAGATGGGTGTCGTGTACAAGATACCCCTTTCATGTGGCAGATGCTACATAGGACAAACCGGGCGCTGGTCTTAATGACAGATTGCGAGAGCACCGTGCGGCAGTTGATGAGCAGGCAGCAGGGGGACATCTGGCGGACCGTTGCCGCAGGTGTGGGTGTGCTCCAGAATTCACCACTACACGTGTGCTTAAAAAAGGCATTGATCAGGCAACGCGAGAAATCATAGAAGCGTTTGCTATAACTTATTTCTTATAAGCAAGAATGATAGAAAATGTGTCAGTGCTGCGTCGGTCGCTTTGTCCCATAAAGAGCTTGAGTATCTGAAAGCAAATCTTGCGCATGTAAGGTGGTAACACGTGGGTATGCAGAAATAAGAAAACACTTCGAAGTGTGATGGTGCGCATGGGCTCGTGTCCGACGGTCTTCGGCTTTTCCATGTTGTCTTTCAGCAATAAATCAGTTGATGTCTAGCGCCCGTCCTGTGTACGTGTTCCTTACTTGTGTCTGCGTCTGTTTTTTGCGCTACGAATATGATTACAAGTGACTCAAACCAACCAGCCCGCATCACCTCCTTGACTAGAGATTGACCACCACCTCACAAGCTACAAATACAAGAAAGGCGCTATACAGACTTGCAGTTGACCCGATCGCATCTGCCTGACTGAGTGTGCAAAGTGAACTTGATCGATAGACAAATCTGTCTCTGTAGCAAGTAGCGCCACCTTGAAGCCCTTTATCATCATCATCATCATCAGCCTGTCTACGCCCACTGCAGGGCAAAGGCCTCTCCCATGTTTCGCCAATCAACCCGGTCCTGTGCTTTCTGCTGCCACGTTATACCTGCAAACTTCTTAATCTCATCTACCCACCTAATTTTCTGTCTCCCCCCTCACGCGTTTGCCATCTCTTGGAATCCAGTCAGTTACCCTTAATGACCAGCGGTTATCCTGCCGACGTGCTATGTGCCCGGCCCATATCCATTTCTTCTTCTTGATTTCAATTATGATATCCTTAACCCCCGTTTGTTCCCTGACCCACTCTGCTCTCTTCCTGTCTCTTAAGGTTACACCTATCATTTTCCTTTCCATCGCTCGCTGCGTCGTCCGCAGTTTAAGTTGAACCCTCTTTGTAAGTCTCCAGGTTTCTGCTCCGTAGGTAAGTACCGGTAAGATGCAGCTGTTATATACCTTCCTCTTGAGGGATAGTGGTAGACTACCATTCATGATTTGATAATGCTTGCCGAATGAGCCCCATCCCATCCTTATTCTTCTAGTTATTTCACTCTCATGGTTCGGCTCCGCGGTTACTACCTGTCCTAAGTAGACGTACTCCTTTACAACTTCCAGTGTCTCGCCGCCTATCGCAAAGCGCTGTTCTCTGCCAAGATTGTTCCACATTACTTTAGTTTTATGCATATTAATTTTTAGACCTACTCTTCTACTTTCCGTATCCAGTTCAGTAATCATAAGCTGTAATTCGTCTCCCGCGTTACTCATCAATGCAATGTCATCAGCGAATCGCAGGTTACTTACACTCTAAGAAAAAAGAGAGTCGAAAGAGGGTTACAAAACCGTTACCCCCTTCGGGTATTCACTTGACCCCTTTTGGAAGGTAGAGGCAGAGAAAGAGAGTTGGCAATTCGAGAGGAGTCACAGAACTCTCGTGAAGCGCGTTTCGATTGGCTTCCGCGATGAACGCGCCGCGGTAT